>JAMQCK010000353.1:0-26601 GCA_024196135.1 Pleurotus ostreatus/Saccharomyces cerevisiae fusant | reverse complement strand
CACGCTCATTGGCACTTTCTCCCACTGTCAGACTTGATCTTCCGAAGAACAGCGGTGCGCGCGGTAGCTTTTTTCATGGGCCTTGAGAGCGTTTATTCTTTGGGCTTGCACTTAACAACTTCTTTGCATTGCAGGCGCTGTACGCACCGCCTGTGCGGACCCGAGGAGAAAAATGGGATTTTTGCCGATTTTATTGCCATTTTTGGAGGCCGTCACAGGAAAGCGGATAAATCCTGGGGGTCCCAAGAGGCCGTTCCAGAAAACGGATGAATTTGGGGGCCAAAGGCCCAAGAAAAAACGGATAAATGTGCGCCAAAGCCGAATTTTCCAGGACGGCCTCCAAGCGTATATTCCGGGGTCCTCTGGCGAAGAAGTTCGGTTGAGAGAACAGCGCTGGGATAAGGCTTGAACATCACATTGCTGAGGATGACTTTGCGATACGAGCACCCTCACGTGGGAACACGCCAGGCATTCAACCGACGCAGACAACCGCTGCGTATACTGGCACCGAGAGCCACAAAAATTTGTGATGCTGACGCGCCTGCGAGGAACGAAGGCGAGGACCTGATCTGCAAGCATGTTGGTTTATTCGATGATTATCTGCCGGTGCCACAGAACGAACTTGAGCCGGACGGCACGGAACAGCGACTGCTCAGGTCGTCCGACGCAAGAGTATAGCTTGTCGGCAAACATACGTCGCCCCTGCGTACCTGAGCGCTTAGAACGCGCGTAAGTAAGCATGACTGACCAGGAGAAGAGAGGCGATCCTCTTACCTTGCAAAACACGACGGCGTGCAGAGCTTCTGCATGCAGCAGCCAAGGTCAGAGGACTTTAATCTGGAGACGGTCACGAACACGCAAGCGAAGCGGGACGACAATCGCCTGCGTACCGTCCCGAAGATACCGAATGCCTTCAAGTCCCCGAGCCGGCGTGCAAAGGAACCAGGACGGGACCTGAAGAGACCAAGCACACACACGTTCACAAGCCTTCTAGCGCCGGAGGAACGGTTCCGTTGTCCCCTGTCGGAAATCCCCGTTTTGCCTTATCAGGCCTGATAAGGGCCCCAAGGTGCCTCAGACGATCATCACGCTGACGAGGCCTGATCAGGATCAAGTCTTTTTGTAAGTTAGCGACATCTTGGCAAGGTGCCCCGGTTCTTGCCGGATGGCCGAGTCTGATCAGACGACCGGCATCTTGCGAGGCCTGGTCAGGTTAGCAACGCCTTAAGAGAAATAATAATCCTAGTCCAAGTCTTATTGCCCAGGGTGGTTCCTTTCAGGCCTTCGCGCTTATCCAAGTACTGCTGTAGTTGCTTGTCTAGGTCTATCTTATTACTTATCTAGTGTTCTATTCTATTCTACTGCTTACTGTAGTTACTTGTCTATCTAGAGTCTATTTACTAATTTACTAATCTTCTTCGCGGCTTCAGCTTCGTATCTGGACTGGTTGGATCAGTGATTCGAACTCATGACTTTGGGACTTTGAAGACTTAACTAAGCAACTGTGCGGAACAAAACCGTTAGACGATACTGGCTTTTCTAGTTCAGAAGTCTAGGTTTACATGTGGTCGCTTGAAAGCCCCATGTACATATTGCACAGGCGCGCTCGGCGACCCTCGCAGACCAGCCCTCGAAGCGAAGTAAGCAATGTTGAGTGTATTCAAAGAATTGTCTATCGAAAGGTGTTGATTATCTAAGATCACAAATCTCGTGGCAGAAGTCGGCATAAGTACGAAGAGAGGGACTTGGAGTGATTCACTAAGCGCCAGCCGCACCGCCGTGCCGACGCGTCGTGCGACGCACAGGCTCCGCAGATGCATCCTTCTTCGCGCGTCCCTTGCCTTTACCTTTCCCACCAGCCTTCGTAGTCTTAGAGCCTCCTGTCGCGACGGCGACGTCCGAATGCTCCTGCGCGGCGACGGGCTGCATGACTCGCAACCTGTTGCCGAGAGCGCTGTTAGCACCTTCGCTCGTAGCCGCAGTACCGCCGCTGATCGCGACTGCCTCGAGCGGAACGGAGAGGTCGTCGACTTCGCGATCCAACGCGCTCGGAGGGTCCCGCGGCGCGCGCGCAAGGGCCGGGAAGGGAGAAACACCGTTGGCACTGAGGATGAATCAATTTCGCAAGTTCAGGTTCGGTATCTCGAAGTTCTTACCCTAGCTGCTCGTCCTCCGGCTCAGAGGGATCGTCGACGACGGGGAAGTCATGCGGCGCGGACCGAGCCGCGGGGTCAGAGACACTTGAAGCCGCCGGAACGGAGCCACCTTGCATAGCGGCTACAAGGTTGCTGTGATCGTCGTCGGCGTGGTCGTCGATGAGCTCCATGTCGGCGCGCGGGTAGAGCGGAAGGTGGCTGAAAAGCTCGTTGTTGATATAGTTGACAAGCGCGCGAGTGTTGCCGTCGTTCCACGACATCTCGAGCAGACCGAAGTAAATGCGATAGTTCGTCTTGTACTCGAATCCAGTATAGCTGCCGACATGAGCGAGCTCGGGATCGCCGCTGAGAGCGTATATGATCTGGAAAGGATGAGCTTGCAGACGATTATGGCGAAAGAAAGACGCACCAAGATTGCAGCCCAAGCGATCATGCCAGGCGTCACGGTTGAAAGGCCCCACTTATACGCAGAGCTCGACTTTGACACTGTGTTCTTCTTCTTCGGCTTGTCGAGTGACTTTTCGCCAAACATGATAATCTGCAGAGCCTGCGCGCGCGTTAGTGGGATGACGAGATTGTCAATTGGTGGGTGCTCACCCTAACGATGCCCCTGTTGCCGAAAGCAACTTCGCCAACATGTCCTTCCACCAGGCCGAACAAGATCCTCGGCTGGAGCGAGATCTTCGCCGACCCAGGCTTCCTGCCCAGCAGATAGGCGACTTCGGGTGACTGCCTGAGGGCGTCCTTCGACTCGCTGTCGGAAAAGAGGTCGGGAGGGAGATTATGATGGTTGAGGATACGCCCGATGTTATCCTTGATGCTGTGGACGATGTTATACCTCGTGGAACTCGCGAGCGTAAAGACCTGTCAAGACCGTAAGCTCATTTTCCTGCGTCTGCGAGAGTATGGAGCGCACGTACCATGTTCGACATATCTTGCGCGTGCTTGTTACTGGTGCCATAGACAGCCGACATCAGAGGGGACATATCCCTCTGTAGGTCGAGTTGTACTTTGTCGTCGAAGAGCGGATGGTCAACGCTCAGTCTGTTGGCGCCTATGAGGTAGCGAGGACGAGCGCCCGGAGCACGCGCTGCCAGCAATGCGGCGTTCTCAGGGCTGACCACGCGCATAAGGGATTTTTTCTCGAGCCAAGGTTCGAGGCCAATGGAGGCGCGACACGCAAAGGGTCGAATGTCGCACTCTGCGGCAAGGACATCAGCATGGAGATGCTGCAGTGACCCGTTGCTTATGCGAGCGCGGCTGGATTTAGCACTGGCCGATTCCGAACCGCCCTGCGATGCGGTGGAGCATGGAGCGCTCTGTGCCTTCAGCACCGCATTCTCCCTCGCCAGCTGCTGATTCTTATCCTGCTCCTCGGCGAGGAACGTCTGGAGCTCTTCAACGCGCTGCTGCTGCGAAGGTTGGTGAGTTTTGCGACTTGCTAGGCCATGCATTGCCACATACCAGATCCACGATGACTTGGCTAAAGTGGGCCACGGACGCGGATGACGCATTGAGACGAGCCTGACCAGATGAAGCGAGAGTGAAGGCGTCGAAAGACATGATCGGGAAGGGCGCGAAGGGAGGTCCACGACGACCTTGACAATAATTTGATGGGCTTTTTATAAGCGGGTGTAGGTTGCCCGCGCGTCAGCACGCATATCAGCACGAGGCGGCATAGCTTCCGAATTTTGAGCTAGTTATCGAGACGTATCATAGAGGGGTGCCG
Source organism: Pleurotus ostreatus/Saccharomyces cerevisiae fusant (assembly GCA_024196135.1). Classification (NCBI taxonomy): domain Eukaryota; kingdom Fungi; species Pleurotus ostreatus/Saccharomyces cerevisiae fusant. The sequence continues at coordinate 22,716 of JAMQCK010000353.1, read as the reverse complement.
CATGGAGCCTCAAGGCGTACACGATGCATACTCGAAGATTATGCTGGAAGGTTGTGGTCAGTGTGTGCGGTACAACTTGGGCAAAGAGGCATACCATGAGGCGACACGTTGAGCCCAAGGTCACCGTCTCGAGTATGCACACCATGCCGGCTATCCTTGCTATGACGCACACAGTGCCTACACCAGATAGAAAAGCGAGGCGAGATGAGAACATTATCGGCGGCGTCATATGAGACATTGGCGGAGCGCGTGCAGAATGCGTGTACAGCCCTGCAAGCCCTCGCTCGTGGAGCGAGCTATACGTATATGTGGGGGCGTTTTCCGCAAGCAGGAGATGGTTTTTGCGTCGAGCAGGGGAGCTTGACATCGCGGATATGATCTGTGTAGCGCCAAGATGATGAGATTGTCAGCAAGAGCGAGCCCCAGTGCAGGAGGCGATGACGCACCGTGCTTGCCTGCGCGATTTCTCAGCCCAAAGAGGCCGTTTCAGCACGGGCAGATTACGACTGCGCGCCAGAGAGAAGCCCAAAGGCCACTCAGTGTACGATGATGTTGGCTTGAGCCAGGACTGCAGACGAAGATTACGCCAGAGACAGTGGCGGAGGGGCCTGGCGCGCGCGAGTCAGAACCAAAGTTTCACGTTCAGCATTGGCCGCGCGATGGGTTTGTGCTCGTGCGGTCGGACATCGAGTTCACCTTCGACGGCACAACCGACTGCGACACGGGCTTGGGCTGAAGCGGCGGGAGGAGACTAGGCGAGTTCCGGCGGATCTAGCTGGTCAGGCTGGGATCGTAGTCTTCGTCGAACTTGCTCGAGCTGTTCGGACTGCTGGCATAGTTTTCTGACGACAATGAGGTTTCGGAGGTGTTCGAGGAACACTCCTACCCAATGAGAGGTAAGTGACTGGTATCACAACGCAAGATGAGTATTAAACAAACCTTTGAATGCCCTCCCACGCTGCATGCCTTGATGTCTGCGCCGTCTACCAGCGCGATTCTTGCCGCCGTCAAGAAATGGCGCAAAGCGCGCATGGGGCGTGCTAGAACGAGCGCTTGGGCGTGTTCGGGATGGCTGCGAGGACGCTTTGAGCTCGAAGAGCTTGAGGTGCATTGTAAGCGTCACTGAGGCTGCTCGGCGTGTCAATGGGAGCGCTCGTCGTTCCCGTCCGTGTACTTCCCGTGATTTTGAGCGCTCAGATGTGACCACTTCAGGTAGCATCAGCTAGCTTCAAGCTCTTTGAAGGCGAAAAACGTGGGATTGGGAAGAAATCTAGGAGCGCCTCTAGTTGTGTGGGGCAGGCAAATACGAAATTTCTGGGGCAGAATCGAGCAGCTTGAAATAATATTACAATGCGCACAATGCCTACCTTACGATCATCATGAAAGCGGATGCCGGAAGGCTTGAGACGGCCATGAAAGTTAGAGACAAGAGTGACTTGCACGTGAGACGAGTGACAGCCGTGCCGGTTCCCACGGTTCGACTTCGACGCGCCCACATTGAGAAGGATGAAAATGCGCACAGAATCAGTCTATAGCTGGTCTATATCTGGGATGATACTATACATCAGGCACTAGACGCCATGTACGGAGGAACATGTCTGCATCGAGGAAATTGTAGAGGAAATACTCGTCGCCTTCCTGGCACTCCAAGTCCTGAATCATGACTGTCCCACGAATGAGAGAATGGAGCGATACAAACTCGGCTTCCTGCCTTGGCCGTGCGCGCCTACGCACAAGTCCGAGTTCCCTGTCCGCCTTTGACACGTGTCCGCATGGCGCGTCGTAAGCTTGAACCAATGCAATGGGATACTCGTTGCCGTCGAAGGTGCAGGTGAAGACGTAGAGGAGGCGAGCGAATATTGGCTCGTCACTCACAGGTATCGTGCGGCGACCCACGGATCCTCGGCTGCGAAGGTCGAGAACGTCCGGCCGTGAGAGAAGGACACAATCGTAGCGCGGGTGGTGGTGAAAGTCGGGGTTGCAGCGCAGATAGTCGCGCGTGAGGCGCCAATCGACTTGGCTGGAATATTCCACTTGTAGATACTTGTATGGTCGTATCTTCCATCATAAGTTAGTGGAAAACAAGGAATTTACGAATCGGAGATAGGCCTACCTTGTCACCGTCACTGAAAGACACCAAGGAGCGATTGGGACGGCTCTGTACACCGAAGAATAGCGGCAGAATTCGGTGGAGCGCATTCTGCAGCCGCACGCGGAAATTACTGAACGCACGATCTCCGCTCATGAGTTGCTCGAGGGCTCCAAACGAGATCGCACGGTCGGGAGAGCCTATAAGGACGTGGTCGACGCCAACTTTGCGTGCAGATTCCTTCTCCTCCACGCTGCTCTCGTCCAGACGGTCGATATCATCACGTATGATCGTCGCAATCGAATGGCGATGTATAACGTTGAGAATCTGGGCTTGATTAATATGGGGAATGTCGCCACTCAAGCTTCTGAACCGACCTGCTTGTCAATGTTCTTGAAGTTCGTCTGCTCGAGGTAGATCTTGCGAATAGGGCCGTGCAGTTTCTCGAAAGGCTTGGTACTTTGTACACGTGTCACACCTTTGTCCCAGATATTGTCGAACAAGTGCGCGTGGAGGTGAATTTTCGGGAAGTTCCAGTTCTTGCTGCCAAGGACAGGATTGTGTGCAACTAATCGACGATAGACCTTGCGACGCGAGTTATGAATCGAATAGATCAATGGTGAGAATAACTTACTGTGAGCTGCTCGTGGAATCTAGACAAGCGCTGTCGCCCTGCGTCTGACCGAGATTCAGTCATCACATCCACACATGCAAACATCGCCATCTCGAGATAGTAGCGGTATGCACGGAGGAGTTGATATCCGCTCGAGATACAAAACTCGGGCGAGCTAGGCACAAGTGCCCCATGCATCCCGACAATGATCGCCTGAGTTTCGTTAGCATCTTTTTGGCTACTCAAGTTCACGTTACTTGATCTTACCTTGCTAGCGTCTTCGTGCTTGGACCCATCGTTGAAATTCTCCTCCATAAAGTTGTCCATATGGTGCAGATCGCGCCAACGGGGGATCGCATCGACCCTGCGGAAGGCCGCCTCAGCATGTCATGCGACGAAATCAAGACTGCCACTCACTGCTTGTTGACCTTCACCGTCAAAATCCTTGTCTGTCCGGGGATCTGCTTGATGTGGAGCTTGAGCTGCTCGCTCAGGTGCTCCGCCAACCCAGCCCATATGAAATGCAGGGTGTCGAAGCAGAGGGCGGGATAGGGCCCCGAATGGGGCATCCTCCAGAAAACGTTCTGCAAAGCCCATGATTGTCAGCGATGGCCAAAAAAGCGTATCAGGACGCTCACCGGAACCGGACGCAAGCTCACCGCAGATAAGATCTGCTCCCGCTGCTCGGCGCTAGGTGTCTGTTCTCCGGTACCAATGACAGCACTCCTGACAGTGTTGACCATCTGGAGGACGTCGCGCTCCTTGTGCTTCTTCGAGAGATCGGCTTGCAGGTCCTGGGGCACGAGACATTGTGGGCAAGGGAAATTTCCCCTACCCCCACGCGTCAGCGCCATCATAGACCTGAAGATGTGTGAGTCGATGGCGGTCTTGAGCGATTGTAGATATAACGTACTGCTCCTCGTAATCGGCGACGAGAATCAGGATAAACAGCACGAAGAATCGTACTACATCGTCCGAGCACTTGATTGGTATCCCCTCGGGGGGCTGGTCGATTATGTCTTGTAAAAACTTGCGCATGGAGTCGTGCCATATGATACCCTTGTAGTTGACAAATCTTGTCTTGTTCTTGCGCTCGGAGGTCTCATCGGGCTGCGCAAGGTCGTAGTATACACGAGTCATCACAGATCGGACAAAGAACATACAATAGGAAGCAGACCAACGATACATGCACCACCTCTTCCCTCGCCGTTGCGAACGCGCGTGTCGAGATTAATCAGACGCGCTTCGACTGGATATCCCTTCTGACTGCTGAAAGATGATAGTTTATTCTTGTCGGCGTAGAGGACGAATCCGAGGGGGCTCTTCTTAGAATCGAGCGTGCTCTGCAAGCCCAATCAACACGATGGATTGGACATCAGCACCGGCTCAACGTACCTGAATATTCCAGAGGCGGTCTGCCGTGTAAGGCTCGTCGACCCAGCGCTCAAATTTCTGGCCGTTGTGTATGTACATGCGCCGTGCGTCGTAGACCATATGATCCTTGAGTGCGGGATCGGTAACGAGTGACCGCGCCCAGTCGAGCAATGACGTGTGGTGCACCTCGAAGGTTTCCTTGTACCCTTCGCCCTCGGACGTGAACTCGGTCGTTTTGTACTGGACAAATAGGTCAGCGAGTGAGCCATACGAGGCATTTCAAGCGACGTACACCGGGAACAAGCGTCGCTTGTGCAGCGAGCTGCCACCGTTCGTTGAGATCATCGATTGACGCAATGGTGAAGTCCCGCGTGTCTTGCGCGGAGTTGATAAGCTTGAGCAGGCGCTTCGTCTCCTCGGTGTTCAGTCGGGTTTGGAGGATAAATTCGCTGATCTCGTAATCTAGGCGTGTGCGGAAACCGACCCACGGCTCTGTATTGCGAGGCGTATGATCGCCGTCCGGCTCGTCCCCCTCTCGCCGTAGTTCCTGGAGTGGAACAATAACAGGAGGCTTGCCGCTGGAGGGGTGGTATTCGATCTTGACATCGCCTACTTTGGGGACGGACGGAGCTGGGGCTTCCGAGGGCGGGGGAGAAGGGGGCGGGGGAGACTCGGGAGGTAGGGGTGGTAGTATATCGCCGTCAGCTGTGTCGCTGTCGATACGGATTCCTTCCACGTAGATGCCTTCTGTTGACATGTTCAAAAGCCAGGTCAAGCGTGCGCGATAATGGGCAAGTTCACGTACTGGAAAGCATACGCATAGTAAATGCAGGACCTGTGAGAGCGTGAGCTCATCAAAGGTGCGACTCGGAGCCTCAGCACGTATGAACTCACCCGGTCCAGTCGGTCGTGCAGCTTGTAGCCTTGCACATCGCTCTTGATCCTTCTCTCGCTGCTGCTCTCGGCAGTAAGCAAGATGCCGACGCATCCCCCTTACTTTGTAGATCCTTCCGCAGATCGTACAAGCTCCACTGCCCACCGCCATGATCACCGACGCGTTGAGTATTCACGGACAGCACAGGATGCGGCAAACTACGATCTCATTGAGCTCTGATAATGCAGCAGGAATGCATGTACATACATAACAGAGGGGCGGGGGGGTCAAAGCTGGGCGGCACAGATCGAGGGCAATGGTAAAAGCCAAGGTATAGCACGCCGCGCTCCCGACACGGCCTGATCAGATCATATCTAATCTACGCGGGCCTTGCCAGGCCTTATCAGCCGTCCGGCCCGGGCCCCAGGGTCCCCAAGGGGGTTACTGCCTTGTAAGGCAGGCCGGTGATTTCCGACACCCTATCCAGGAGTTGACCTTTTCCAGTGGAAGAGTTCTGTGTACTCTTCAACACATGCTCATAGTCATCGAGTGGAAAGAGACTCACGTTGCATGGACAAACGACATGCGACTCGGCGGCCTGCGACCCACCTTCGACACATACCGTACCTCACCCCGACGTCCTCACTTCGCACTTTCACGTCGATTACAGCAGAGTACATTGCATACATCCATCGTAAAGTAGAGGTCATAAACGCGGCCGACCATATATCCAGCCGCAGGGGTCATGTACTAGAGTAAGGCAAAGAAGAGTGGTGAGATACGAAGAGACGAGGAGCAGGAGGAGGAGGAGAGACAGAGTATGAACAACGAGCGTTTCAAGGCGTCGCATTCACGCCGTAAATATGGCACACGATGCAAAGCGGAACAGGAAGGGAAAATAATGGAATGGAATACATAGCAGCCAAGCAGGTCAGAGAGCAGAAGCGAAGGAAGCCAACGAAAGCAAGACGGTCATTAGATGCTTACGCCGACAACTCTCCCAAGCGCGCCTCGACGCGGATCGTGTCGCTGCGCGTGCCAACCTGCTCGAACCACTCCATCGCCCGGTTCGCCTTGCGCGCCATCTCCTCCATGCTCTTCACCTCCCGGACGCGCTCCTCCATCGCGCTCCGGAAGCGCTCCTTCAAGTCCCAGCTCGCCAGCCTGAGGACCTTGCGCGTCTCGCGGCCAATGCGCTTCGCGTTACCCTCGACGTAGCCCTCGCCACCATCCGCCTGACCGTCCTGCACGACGCTGTTGCGCACGCGGCGCCCAACGGTGCGAGGAATGGACTGCGGCAGCTCGAGCACGAAGTACGCGGTCGCACCAATGGCGAAGGCGCCGACGACGGGCGCGATCCACTTGCGGGTACCCTCGTTGCCGAAGAGGTCCGCAACGTGCATCATGCCCTCGACCAGGCCGCGCGCGCCGATGGCCTTGCCGCCGACCAAGCTGAGCGCACCCGCGCCGACGCTGACGATGCTCAGCGCACTGACGCCCTCGTCCTCCTTCTCGTTCTCCTCCTTGTCCCCGAAGCTGACCCAGAACTGGTGCGAGACGTCGAAGATGTCGAAGAACGTCGTGTCGAGCATGTCCGGGCGGTTAGAGAGACCGATGCCGAGACCAATGGTACCGCCGGCGACGACGGCACCGTGAGTCGACGAGCGACGGCTCTTGCTGGCCTTGGCGCCGCGGCGAATGGTGCTGAACATGGCCTCCGGCATGAAGACACGACGGCTGCGCTCGACACCCTCCGGGAGGTGCGCCTCGCCGAGGTCCTTCACCTTGGTCACGCCAGCGGTGGTGATAACGCGAGCCTCGTCCTCAGACAGCTTGACGGCAGCGTCCAAGGACTCGAGCAGCGCACGACGGACCTCGCGCGCGTAGTCCCACACGCCAAGAAGACCCGGCCAGCTCGGGAGCTTAGCCATGCCCTCCTCGACGGCAAGCTTGCCCTGACCGACACGCTCGAGTGCGTCCGTCAGACGGGTGCGCGTCTTGTTGGTCGCCTTGCTGACGCCCTCTTCCTCGACGGCCTCGAGGCCCTCCTCCAACGAGTCACGGCCGCCCTTCATCTTCTCCACAATCGGGCGCTTGGCCGCGAGTTCCTCCTGAGCCTGCTTGAGCTCCTGCTCAGCAAGGATCTTGTTGGTGCCAGCAAGTAGCTCGATATCGCCAAGCAAGTTCGACAGATAGGTCTGCACCGGGCCGAGCTTGCTCTTCGAGCGCTTGACGAGCACAAAGGAGCGAAGCGCCGACTCGAGGTCGTCGAATGCTGGGTTCGCAGTGTAGGGCTGGAGAGCAGATGCAGAGTCGACGAAGTGGACGAGGTCCTCGGCGTCCTCATAGGTCCCCGGGCTGAGCTGGCGGATCTGGTCAAGCACAAGACGCTTGCACTTGTCCTTGTTCTTGATCTGGTCGAACTTGTTGACGACAATGAACAAGTACGCCTTCTCGTTCGATGCGTTCTGCAGGAACTCTTTCGCGGACAGCGTAAAGTGGTTCTCCGCGCTGACGACAAAGACGACGACATCGATCTCCTCCTGGCGGGCGAAGACGGCGGTCGTCTTGAGGCTGTCGCGGTTGAGACCCGGGGCGTCGATAAGCGAGATATCCACAACGCCGTTATTGAGCAGAGACTCCGCGGGGGCACGGGTGTCGGCGAGGTAGAGCTTGATGAGCACCTGGTGGACGCTATCCTCGTACTCGTTGACGATCTCCTCCAGGTCGCTGATGGGAGCGCGCGTGTAGGTCGACTCGTCCCTGATGTCATACGAGGCGCCCTCTCTGACGACATGCACCTCCTCCTTGCCCTCGTTCTCAGCGGCGTCGTGAACCTCGCAGAACGCAGTGGTGCACGGCTGCTGGTCGACGGGCATGACCTCGCGGCGGAGGAGCGCGTTGACGAACGTCGACTTGCCGGCGTTCAGGTCACCTGTCACGAGCACCTTCGACGAGGTGTCCTCGACACGAGCACGGAGCTTGCTCATGTGCGAGATGGAGGCGGTGATGCGCTCGTCGATCAGGTTGGCGATAGACGCCTTCTCGAGCTGAGAAACGAGCGCGGCGGGGTGGGAGGAGTTGGCGGCGCCAATCTTGAGGTCTAGACGCAAGATCTGGAACTCGGAGGCCTTGTCATCGAGCGGTGCAGAGGTGGCCTCTGCGGCGTCCGCTACCGAGGACACAGTGATCGAGCGGCCGTGAGCGGGGCGCTGGATAACGACGTCCGTCTCCGTGAGGGGCTCATCCGCAAAGGACAGGGAGCGGCGCGGGACCTTGCGCGACGAGCCCTCTTCGGCGGGCTGCTCGCTCAGCTGCGGGTAGCGGATGACCCACTCCTCCTTGTTGAACTTCTTGATCTCGCCAAGGATGGACGTCGTCGAGTCAATCGCGTTGACGAGGCTGGTGGCGCGTCAGACTTGCAATCCCCGTGCAGCACCGACTCTACTCACCGGTCCTTTTGCTCCACATATGCCTCCTGCACGTCCTCCACTCTCAGCTGCTTGTCTCCAGCAAGCAGGTCGAACGTCTCCTGCGCCGGGGATGCTACCTTGGCAGCGGGGAAGTATGACTGAGCCATAGTTGATTATAGGTGAATGATAGGTGGTCCAGAAGCTGGCCACAAGTTGTCGAAAGGTTCAAGTCTAATGTGTGAGAGATTCGAAGGTGAAATGCGATCTCTCGAGGGCTTTGTGATGTTTAAGTCGGTGCCCGGATGAGTGCGCGGGAAAACGTTCGAGCGTGACTGTTACCGTGACGACCGCAACATTTCGGAACGGCTTAGTAACCGACTCGCATCACGTGGCAAGTCTCGACTTGGAGTCGAACTTGGGTGAGATTTCAGGTTTGTCTTTGACCTTTCTATGTCTATGGTCTATGTCTCTGTATGCCTCGTCCTCTACTTTTTCCAACTCTACATATATCGAGCAAATGGCCTCTCCTCGCTTCTGGACTGGAAAATCCGCCCAACAGCGGGTTCTCGCCGGACAGTCGCTGGCGGACGCACGGGAGCCGTCGAGGTTCGGCGAGTGAAGAAGACTCTTTATGACGACGTCCATCTTCGAGCGACAAATTGAGTAAACTCGAAAACCCGCTGCATCTCTAGCGCACACAACAGGTAGGACGACATCGTGTCAAGCTGTGGGTTCGGGGTCTCCGAGTGCGACGACCTACTCCGAGCTAGTCCCGCTACCTGCGCTGAAAGCAACATACAAACGACTTTCCTGCGTTATCATTGTCGACAGGACAAGGTTGGCGGGGAATGATATCGGACGAGCTCAGACGAGTATGCGACCCAGTACTAACCTTACAGACCCATCTGAGGAACCCCATCTTCGTGCTATGTAGATCATAGAGGCCACCTAGTCGGTGCTCTTCGGATGCCTTCCTCAGTGGGCACGGTAGGACACGACTCGACAGAGCTCGTGGGCTCATTGGCATCATGCTTATCAATATGGCAACAGGGATGGGACTAAATCAATGGCAATGGCACTGGACCGAAGCTGTGCTCTCATTAGGCGATGCAATACAGTACATAGCGCCCTGTCTTGCGAGTGCGACAGCTTTCCTCTCTGTTTGGCCTTTCAAGCTCTCTGTTCCTCTGTGGCGTACCCAGATCGGCACTTTAACCGAACTCGAACTTTGCTCTCGCGCTCTTCTGTCGCACTCATACACCTCCTTCTCCAGCGTGTCGCCCTCAATGACAGAGCTCCCAATCTCCGATACCCAAGTTATATTCATTTTCTCCCGCGACGACCCTCGCCGCACGATTCTCTTCGACCACCGCACCTCGCGAATGGCATACAAAGTGACCACGACCGGCGACGAAAGGTCTGGGGATCTGAAGTACGAGATGGTGTGTCATCGGCTTCATTTGCTTTATCCCAATACTCTATCACATTCCAATACTCTATCATGTTTCGAGTACACCATCACAACCTGGTGTCGATTCCCCTTGCTAGACTCATACCTCTCCAGGACATCGTCAACGCGCACGATACCCGTATCGCCATTCTACGGTCCCGTACAATGCGATCTGACTTGTTGACACTCGCGGACGGTACGAGCGTCTCGGAGAGCGATTGGCTCAAGAGAAACTTGCTAAACGAGTACGCCTGCCTCTATCCACGTAGTACTGTCTACGGTACAGTTTTTCTTAACGTCTCATAGCACCGCCACCTTCAAAGACACCTCCGGCGCGCAGTTCAAATGGAAGGTGGACAAGGCAACGCAAAACATGTCGGTAAGTCGCAGGACCGCCTAGCAAGCGTGCTGCCTTTCTTACTTTCTATCCGCAGTTGTACGAAGCAGGCAGTTCCGAACAGCCGCTCGCGACGTACAGAAGAGCCAGAGACGTCTCCGTCCCATCGCCTGGCAGCGATCTCAGCAGCTCTTCCATGTTGAGCCTACCATGGCTCTCGACTTCGACTCTCCATACCGTGCGAGACGGCGTCTTGAATGCAAGCAGCCGAGTGGAAAAAGAGGAATACAAGCGGCGCGTACCCGCTACCTTGGCGCTTTCTCCGGCGGCCCTCAGCATGCAAGATCTGGTCGTGATTTCTTACTTGCTGTTTCAGCGAGCTCGCCGGTCGCCCTCGAGCTCGCACACGGAAGACGATGTATCGGTGTCCGCGGATGGCAAGACGCTGGTAAATGCCGTCGGTGAGTTGTTTCGTCGATCCTGCTGTTAGCATCGAATGCTGACGGCGAAACAGGCGAGCCCACGCGCATTCAGGACCACAAGAACACGGCGATAGATCAGCTGGCGGCGATGTACGCCAGCTTCTCCTGGTACTAGAGCTTCGCAGACTTTTGTATATGGTGACGATGTAAAGGGAAGCGCTGGATTAGTGATGCTTCCGTTACGATTACCAAGCCGGAAGGCAGAGTCGCTTGTGCAGCACACGACCGGCGGATCCCAGCGATGTGGGCCGTGAGTAAGGACAAGGGTGACCTGTCTTCCTCTCAGCGTCGGTATAAAGGTGTTTCACTGCGCTCCAGTCTCGCTGGCCGCACCGATGCCAGGTCAGCGGTCGTGCGAGCGTGTTAGCTCCGCGTGACGAAAATTGATACAGGCCGCGTACCTTCACGGTATCTCGCGCATCGTGTCTCGAGTGCGCTAGCTCATTCCGCTGTAGACTGGGTGCGCCTACATGGACGTCGAGAACGGCGCCTGCGCGACGATTCCGAATGGAATTGAACAATCGCGCACGTGAGCCCAGCTTTCAAATGGTCGCCACGTGATCCATTTGTGATGCCGTCCGCCTGCGGGAAGATGTGGTAGCGCCTCTCTTGGTTTTAAACCGCCACGATTCTGCCCACGACGTTCGCCTTTAGATTCCACCTCTCCTCCCCCGCCAGGCGCTGCCTCTCTGTATCTATATTCTCCTCGCTCCCCATCACCCGCAAGCACTCGACCATGGCACCCGCACCCGTACAGAAGAAGGGCGAGAAGAGCAAGAAGCTGCACTCGAAAGTGGTGCGTACGCCCATCGTCGTGCCATCGTCGCGTCTGACATCGCCCAGGTCATCATCGGCTCAGGTCCCGCTGGCCACACCGCCGCCATCTACCTCGCGCGTGCCAACCTCAGCCCGGTCCTCTTTGAGGGCTTCATGGCGAATGGCTTCGCAGCAGGCGGCCAGCTCACCACTACCACCGACAGTGCGTTACCATCTTCCCCTTCCCTTAGCTCACTAATCGCTGACTCGCCTCGCCAGTCGAGAACTTCCCCGGCTTCCCCAACGGCATTCTCGGCTCAGAGCTGATGGAGAAGTTCCGCGAGCAGTCGCTGCGCTTCGGCACTGAAATCATCACCGAGACGGTCTCCAAGGTCGATCTCAGCCAGCGGCCCTTCCGCTACTGGCGCGAGGGCCAGGAGGACGAGGAGGCCGAGACCGCCGACACCCTGATCATCGCGACCGGTGCCAGCGCAAAACGCCTGAACCTGAAGGGCGAGGACACCTACTGGCAGAGCGGCATCTCCGCATGCGCCGTCTGCGATGGCGCGGTCCCCATCTTCAGGTGCGCATCGCGCCATCCCGGCCCGATCACACGTCTCATCTGCCCACAGGAACAAGCCGCTCGCGGTCATCGGCGGCGGCGACTCCGCCGCGGAGGAGGCGACCTACCTCACCAAGTACGGCTCGCACATCTACGTCCTCGTCCGGCGAGACGAGCTCCGCGCGTCGAAGATCATGCAGAAGCGCCTGCTCAACAACCCCAAGATCGTGAGTAGATCGCTTGCGTGTTCCCGCACACCTCCGCCCCGATCGCTAACGCCGCATCTTTCCGCAGACCGTCCTCTGGAACACGGTTGCGACCGAGTGCCAGGGCGATGGCGAGCTCCTGAACAACCTGCGCATCAAGAACGTCAAGACCGGCGAGGAGAAGGACCTCCCGGTCAACGGCCTCTTCTACGCCATCGGCCACGAGCCCGCTACCGGCATCGTCCGCCAGCAGGTGCAGACCGATGAGGACGGGTACATCGTCACCGTTCCGGGGACGACGCAGACATCTGTCAAGGGCGTGTACGCGGCGGGTGACGTGCAGGATAAGCGCTACCGCCAGGCGATCACCAGCGCTGGCAGCGGCTGCATGGCGGCTCTCGAAGTCGAGAAGCTGATCGCGGAGGAGGAAGAGCTCGGTGACGAGGCATGAGAGAAGATCAATAATATATATGTACATACTAGACATAGATTCCATCATCGCGGGCACCAGAACACTCCACTGCAGCCCGCACAATGAAGGATTACACCGACTTGGACGAGTATCCTGCGATCGAACGAGCGCACTCTGCGCCCGAAATACCCTTCGAGGATGTGCTCATAACCGTGCTTGTCCACCTCAAGTCCTTCCTTCCCTACACGAAGTAGGAAGCTGGTGTTCGGTGGCTTTGGACGGCAGGGAATCTTTGCTTTTGCACGATCGCGTGGCAGGGACTCGAACTGTGACTCGACGTGACTTTTGAGTCCCAAGGTCCAAATGGTCAATCATTAAACACTCCCGACTGGTCCCTCGCAGCAGCCCTTTCGACCGACCCTGCATTTATATATCAATTCAAGTGCAGGGAGCGTCCCTTTCTCGGTATAGTACAATAAAGACAGCACTGGACAATGTTTCATGCCGTCATTCCAGGACATGGTCCTTCAATTCCGCCCAGGGCGGCAGACCAAACAACGACGGCAGCTCGTCCCAAATTGCCTGCTGCTCCGCCGCCACGTTCTCCAACGTCTTATCCGCACACCAACCACATATTTTAATCTTCTGCGCGTTCGCAAAATCCGGAGACCAAGGTTTGAACAAGCCAAACTTGTCGTCCATCTCGATTTGCTGAAGGCTTCTGCTGATCTGGCTAAGGCGAGCTTGATGACATCCGTCGTGATCGAAACATGCTTTCGACACTGCGTAAGGCTCGGCAAACGCACGCCGAAGTATTCTCGCCCTCAGGGACGGCCGCTTGGCGAGCGCAGCGAATAGCATTATACGCGTCTGCATGCTTGGGTCTTCCAGCCTTCCCGCTTTGGTCAGGCCTCTCGCAAGGACGTCCTCAAGAAAGTTGCTCCGTAAGCAGATTGATGAATGATAACCAGCCACTGGCGCACCAGTTTGGTTTTTTCCAGGACCCGATGACATAGCGCCGGCAGTATCCTCTGCAAGCCCGCGCTTTGCACGGGATCGACGAGATTCAAGAGCCTCTCCAAGCTATCCGTGTCAAGGCGGATGCGCTGCGCCCTGGCGCCATTGGCGCCATCGCGCCTCTCCTGATACTCGTCGAGCTTGTCCGGAAACTCATGCTGTAGCCTATCCACCGCGTCATCCCACAGAGCCGCCATCAGGTACTTGTGCCCCATCCTGAGCGCGGAGACAATGTCGGCAATGCACGGCAACAATTTGGATGACTTTCTGTAGTAGCGTAGATCAGTATTTTTCCTTATGACTTATGACATCGAGCAGATGCCAGATCGTTATGCATACGCACGGCTCAAGAATAAAGCTCAACATATACTCCACATCAGCCGCGCTATCCGGCAATTTCATCACGGGGCATCCCTCCACCATACCCTCAGAGTTATGCATTGGCTGCGGGACCGCGAATGCATCCCTGAAGAAAGGGGAATACGCCGCGAGGATGCCCTTGAAGAATCTGAACTGCACGTTCTCCGCCTGCAGTACAATGTTGCCATCGTCGAACCAGATTCTTGACCGCGTAGGAGGTTCGTCCCGCGCGTCCTCTATATCGCTCCTCTTCCGCTTCGTCGCCGGAGAGTCAGAGTTGTTGGCGGAAATGGCGCTCATGACGCAGTAGCGCTCCTCTCAGGATTTAGGCAAGGGTGTCTGGAGCTTGGCAAGGATCCCGGAAGTTTGAAAGCAGGTGATGTGGCGGCGGACACGCAGTGACTGAACGGTGAGAGCAAGGTACAACTTGAACCTCGCTGCATGCGGCGCCAGCCACGTGTGGGTACAAATACGCTCAATCAAATATAACGTGATTTAGGTCACCCATAAAAGTTCAACAGAACGGCGCTGTCGCCATTATGCCCTCATTGTATCCACAATATTACATCCATGTAACAACAACCCTCTCTCCAATGCGTTACAGCCTATAATTATCCGAGGCCATTTTCTCTACGAATCAACGATAATAGGCGAACAAGCACAAAGGCTTGATTTGATTCACCAGCACGCGCCGACCTCTATTCCCCCTCTGCAACCGAGAAGTCCTTCAACTCTTCCCAATCTGGCAGTCCAAAGAACGACGGCAACGACTCCCAGATCTCCTCTTGCTCTTCTCTGACCGTCCGCAGTGTGTCCTCTGCGCACGAAGCACAATATTTGCGATTCGGCGAGCCCAATAGACGTTCAGACCAAGGATAGAACATGGCGTATGTTTTCTCCCTCTCCAGAGTTTTCAGGAAATCGTCGAACATGCGTCGTCGAGCTCCCCTGCACGCGTCGCGGTCGGTACATTCCTGCGACGGTGGCTGAGGCTCCGCAAATGCGACCCGAATGAGCTTGACTTTGGTGGCGAGCGTCTTCGTTTTGCCCGCCAGAAGAACATTGTGAATGTGCATGCTCATGCTTTCGAGCGTTATGTCATCGCAAAGCCCTCGGGTCAGGTCTTCCTGCACAATGATGTTCACTCAGCGCCGCTGACAATCCGGAAGCGGCTGACTTACTCTTCTGCTGTCCTCCGAGGCTCTATAGCACGACGCTGGAAGGATCGTCTGTAGGCCCACGAGCCGCGCCGCATCGACGAGATGGAGCAGCCAGTCCGCGTGTCTTGGCTCTACCCGGAAGCGCGTGTAGCCCCGCTTTTCACGGCCCTCGCGTCTTTCCTGGTACTCCTCCAGCCGATCTGGGAACTCGTACCGCAGCCTCTCCACCGCATCGTCCCAGAGTGCCGCTATCAGGTACTTCTGCCCCATCTTCAGCCCCGCTATAATGTTTGCGACGCTCGGCGTCTGCTTGGATGATTTCCTGATTTGTGGCCAGCATTCTGTTAGGGTGTACTGAGCACTCCAAGAAGAGAGTAATGCTCACGGTTCGAGGATGAAGTTTAGCATATATTCGACGTCTGCTGCCGACTCCTGCAATCTCATGACTGGACATCCCTCCACCGCATCCGCGCCATCTGCTGGCTGCGGTACTTCGAACACGTCCCTGAAGAACGGGGAGTACGTCGCGAGCAGGCCCTGGTAGAATCGGAAGTGAACGCGTTGCGCCTGGAGCACGATGTTGCCGTCTTTGAACCAGATGGGCGACCGGACTACAGGTTCGTCGCACTCTCCATTGGAGTCAATCCTCCTGCGCTTCGCCGACGTAGACGATTCCGTTTCGCCAGCACTCATATCGAGACAGGGGTTTCGTCCAATTATATAACTCTCGAGTTTCTGTGCGCACAAGACGACCAAGCAGTTGATGAACGACGAAGCCAAGCCCGATTGCGCCGCGTGTGAACCACGCTCGAGCAACGTGACATCGGTTCCCGCGCCTCACAACTTGGACTTTTTCAAGTCGCTGGCAGCGTCGTCCCGAACCCTCGCACGGTGCGTAGGCGTGTTTACTCATGTATACTTCCTTTTCCCTATCCTCCTTTACACGAATTGAACTACACGTTATCTATACACATTTTTACATTCCTTTCCACATTTATACCGCCCTCCAAAACCACAACGCGCGACATCAGGTAACATCCACACCATCCACACCTTCCTCAAGAGGTTACGTCCAATAAGCAAGAGGTTGAGGTCGGTCAGTAATACGTAGGTCAGTCCAACGTCCGTGCATGCGTCAGTCGAATATCCGCACGGCAACCAACCAAACCTAAACCTAGGAAAGACTGGCCAATCCATCCTTGATGTACTCCTCGTACAGGTGCTTGTAGTCCCGGTGCCAGCGGCTGAGCGCGGGTCGGCCTTCTGCGACGTCGGCGGCGCCCCACATGATCCTGAAGGGGTGAAGATAGTCAGAGGGGGAAGGGCAAAATCCATGAGAAACCCACGCACCTCAACTGGTCCACCTCCCGGCGCGTCTCGTTGTCCGGGCAGATGATGTAGAAGTCCCCGCTGCGGACCTTGTCGAGCATGTAGAGCACCGTCTCCGTCGCGCTCCACGCGCCATCCGGCTTGGGAACTTCCGGCGGCACCTCCGCGCCAGGCGACGTCGGCGGGTTCGCGCCCGTCATGCCAGTGTGCGTCCAGCCGGGGCTATCCGTCGGACGTACAGGTAGTAGAGGTACAGAGATCCACAATAAGGCAAGTTGAGGATATCGGGAAGCGCCATGGGGCAATCGAGCTATACGTCATGGATCGTGCGGCAGAGGAATAGAAAGGGGGCGTACACGAATAAGTGGGCAGTGACATGGCTACCCGGGAACTCGCGCAGCTCGTGCGAGAGACCCTCCGTGAGGGACTTGACCGCGGCCTTGGACGCGTTGTACGCGGCGTTGCCACTGGATAAGCGAATGCGGTCAGATGGAATGCAAGGGCCTAGATGTGACGCAGAGGGATTGAATGGGACTCACGGAGGGTTTGTGATACCCTGCTTAGAGCCGGTGTTTATAATCACAGACGGGTTCTCTTGATGCAACATGAACTAGAACATGGGATTAGACTTGCGGAAATACGGCGGCGACGCGCGATTGCTTACCGGTATAAAGGTCTGCTGGACGTTGACGATGCTGCTTGAGAGTCAGCCCAACGCCCATCGCAGGTTGGGGTTATACCCACCCGAAAACGTTGACATCGAATGCCTTCCTCCAGTTGTCGATCCCACTCCATGACGTTCCCTTTGGCGCAACGCCAGCGTTGTTGATCAGGACCGCCACCTGCACTCACGTTAGAGAAAACACAGCACTTTGCGACGCGTACGCACCTCTCCCCAGGTCTCATAGACGCGCTCCTTCAAGCGCACGACCTGGTCGATCTGCGACACGTCTGTGGGCACGAAGATGACGTTCGTCGCGCCGTCCACATTCGCGATCGCGCCGACTTCCTTCGCAGCATGCGCCAGACGGGCCTCGTCCACGTCCGCCATCGCGATCTTCAGACCAATCCTACACATCGCAGGTCAGCACATCACACGAGGGGGACGAACACCGCACACGCACTTGGCCAACTCAATCGCTGCCGCCTTTCCGATCCCGCTCGCCGCGCCAGTAATGACCGCGACGCGCCCCGCGTGTATGACGGGGTGCACCTCGTCGGCGACGCTGAGGCCGTCCGGGCGGTACGAGGCCGTGCTTGAGTAGCCAGGGCGCATCGGGGAGGGCCCGCGGCTGGAGTGGATGATGCTTTCCGATAGAGCTGGCATCGCGACACGTCAGACTCGCGCTGATTATAAGGTGGTGTTCCGGCGCCGGCGATTGCGCGGGCGATGGGGGAAAAGGCGATGGTGATGGTGATGGGAAGAGGGCAAGCTTAGAGGACCGACGCTGATCAGCCTCCCATGCCCGTGCCCCGCCATCGCTATAAGGTCCTCCCGCGCCGGGCACGCCGCCGACGGCGTCAAATTCATGACGTAGAGGGTAAGGGCCGCTGAATTAGACCTTTCCCCCCGGTGCGGACTTCCATCGCACGCTGATCCTCTTCTGCGCATGCTTGCGGACCTCAAGATACAAATATACCCTCGCCTGGACCAGGAGGATCCCTGAACTCAACGTAAACGGACGCACGAAGATCCCTCCGCTAGCGATGGCCAACGTTCGCCTCAGACCTACCCAGCGTTGTCCACCGACTGTTCAAGCCTCCACGTTCACGACTCTTTCCTCCGACCTGGCGCTTAATCGCTGTCGGCTGTCGCGCATGCGCAACCCAAAGAACCTAGGAAGCAGCAACCGCCGACCGACGTTCGGCCGCAGACTATGGATCGTCAGATGACAGTCCACCCTGACGAACATGAGCGCACCTCGTAACACTCCTTCCACGTCTCATGAGCGCCACGACCCGGCGTGGCAGGGGACCTCACGCCTCTAACGACGCCTCGGCGCTCCTCTACCACCTCAGTCGCGCGATCGGGCGTAATCCAGGCGACTCATCGTTGCAATTCAGTCTGTACAAGGACGTGATACAACCCATTATTGACGGAGGCAGCGCTTCGAATTCGTAGAGCATCATAGCAAGACCCACTTTCAACGTACTCGCGAGGGCCATAAAACGGTCCACACCTACCGTACGTGCTATTTCGCGAAAAGCACGCAGCTCAAGAGACCGCGAACGTTGTCGCAATCGACCAGCAGGTCCTCAAACACGCCCTTCCGCCCGCAAGCACGCTCCTCCACTTACAACACCACGCCCCTTCATCTAGGTCTCGTGTGCCTCAGTTCGCTCACCTTACCGGTCTCGTGTACGCATTTGTCCCGGTCATACTTCCGACTGGACGGCGGTGGAATCCGCCCCAAAAGATTTGGCCGCAACTCTCCGCCTTCAACGTCGCCGAAAACAAAGCGCCGGCTCGTCTTGATCGCAAGGAAAACGCAGTCGAAGTTCGGCACGTGCCATGTTCATATTCCGGGGACCGCCGGGCCCACGTGACTGGACCCACAATTCGGTTCCGACTCGTGTCACAAAGATCCAGCGAATACGTTCGACAAAGCCATTATGACTACAGACGCTCTATTATACAAGATCATGTACATTTTGCTTGACAACTGTCCGTGGGCTCGTACGCCTACCATCCATTTTCCATCTACTGGTGCACCGCCAAATCCCGCGCAAAGTGGAAGAAGTCCACACTCGACGCGTTCACGCCGTACTTGTAGATCTGCATATGTTCGTTAGCCACCACCATCCTCTTCATCAAAATCAAGGTTCACTCACAAAGTGCGACGCCACCCAACTCGAGAACAAAGCGCGCTGGTAGCTCTCCGGCAACCGCCTCATCAACTCATCCAGCCCCACCTTCTCCACCAGCGTCTTCGGAATCGCCCTCCCCAACACCCCCCGCTTGCTCGGCTCATCGTCAAACAAGTCCGATGCCTCGAGCTCCGTCTGGAGATTGTTCAACGTCGTGCTCAGCTCGTCCGAGATCGTCGTCCGCGGCTTCGACCCGCCAAGTCGCTGGTGCTCGCGCCAGATACAGAGGAACTCCGCGGCGGCGTTCTCCGTGATCTTCTGCTGGATGTCCTTGACGTAGGACTGGTAGAAGGGCGAGGGCTTCCCGTCCTTGAAGATCATCAGGTCGACGTATTCGTTCGTCGCGAGCGCGAGGCCGGCGAGGACTTCGAGGGAGGAAGACGTGACGCCGCCCTTGTTCGCGCTGGAGTCCTTGAAGAGGATAACCTTGCGCTTCTCGAGGAAGAGACGTGCTTGTTGCGTGAGGAAGAGGTTCGCGCCCTCGACGATGAACCTAAAGTGCGGCTTGCCCTCCGAGTCAACGAGGGCGGCGACGTTCGAGATGTTGACGGCCTCGGGGCTTGTGAGGTGAACGTTAGCATCGTCTTCACGATGGTTGACGTTTCCTACTTACCGACCACCGCAAGGAACAAACAAGTCCGCCTTGAACCGCAAGTGCGCGCCATTCCTGAAGTCGGTACCGTCGACGACAATCTCGCCCGCTGTATACTTCATCAGTCGCAAGTCCCTCGTACGAATCGAAGTACTACTCACAAGGCAACTTGACATCCTGGTCGTCCACCTTGACAATGTAGCCGTCCTTCGATAGCTTGCTCTTGTCAAAGTTGCCGATCGGAATGCGCGCCTTCGCCAGGCGAATGAGCTCTTCGCGGTTCAACCCAGCCGGGTCCGCAGCTACACCGCTACCGTCGATAATGGCGACGGTCTTGTCGTTGCTGAGCAGGATCTCGTCTGCAAGAAACACTAGTTAGCCGAGACACTCCTCACACCAAAGCTCAACCACATACTCGACCCAAGATCACCATCTACAACGGCAGTCAGCAACACGATACTTTACAACATCAAAAACATATCCAACTCACCAGGACCTCCCGTCTGCACCTTCGTGATATCCTTCTCCCTCAAGCCAAGCTGCTTGTAAATGCCCAGCACATACTGGCGGATCGACAACGAGGTCATGCCGTACGTGTCGTGCGGTACACCACCGAGCGTCTCGGCGCTCTTCCCAGTTGTGAAGGACTTCCACCAGGCCTCTGCACCGCGGTCACGGGCGTGCACTGGGAAATATGAGTTACTTGTCGAAAGGAGAAAATTTGTAGCGGCGTACGTGCAGCCCAGTCCATCATATCCGCTGTACCCTCGTCCGGACCAAAGAACAAGATCTCCGGCTGGCCATAGAGGTCGACCAGACGCTCCTTGATACCAGGGCTTTGGCCGGGAATGAGAAGGTCGATGATACTCTGCACGCATCGTCAGCGTACAACCCCAGCAATATCAACGCCAGAACACTCACATCCACATACTTCTCGAAGCACAACCGCGGGTTGGCCCCAATCGCAGGTAGAATCGTACCCTTCGCGCCACCTTCCGGGATATCTTTGTTCTTCAGGTTCTGCGTCGAGGCCAGCCCGTAGTTCTCGTCGAAGAGCATGCGCTGGTTGATGGAGTAGTTTCTGAAGCAGAGCGTCAGTCCCACAGCGTACGGAAAGACGTCGAAAGCCCACGCACTCCCTAGTCCGTGACATAATCAGCCGGATGCCTCCACGAGCGACATCGCGAAACCGGATGTGGAACCCTCGGAACTCGTTGCCAATGCTCAGGAAAACACCGAATGGCCTCTTCGGGTACTCGATCTCGGGCAAAAACTCTGGCGCGAGACGGAAGGACAGCGCGACCTTGGTCGGCTGGTAGAAGTTTGTCTTGAGGACGTGGCTGTGGAGCTCATGTCAGAAAAGCCGGCTGCGAGCGAGAGCCCGAGTACCCACCTGTTGAAGATCAAGAAGCTCTCGAGAACCTGGAGCTCCTGCTTATCGTGTACCGTACGACGAATATGGTCGTGTAGGTCCTTATCGTTGAGAGGCTGCGCGGTCTGCAAGCGCTGGTACGAAAGCGTCGGCCTGCACGCGTGGTCAGATCGGTGCCAACGTTGGAAGGATGAAGACGTACATCAAGTTCTCCGCCTGGTCGGCAGACGTGTTCGGGTAGTGCACCATCGCGAAGTTGACGTACAGCATACGAATCTAGGTCGACATGAGCGCGACGCACGTTGGCAAGAGCGCCAAGAATACTCACCAACTCAGGCCAGCGCAAAATGACCTGCAGGATAACCTCACGCGTGAAGGTTTCGTCCCTGAACCGACGCTTGATAGTGTTCAAGACTTCAGCGTGCACAGGGTCGGTTTCGGTAAGCAGGTTCTTGAGCTGCAAGTACGTGGCGCCGAGGCGGTTCGTAAAGTGCTGCGCGAAGATCCAACCGCAGTCTAAGAAGCAGTCAGTTTAGGGCACCTCCGCAATTATGAACGCTCCAACTTACAGGCGTAGGTCGCCTCCTGGACGGCATGCCCTGGACCATCCTCGCTCTCCGTGACGCCGAAGAAGGGGTTGTCGGGTAGACAGTAGAGCAAGCTGGCCTCCTTCATGACCTGGAAGATTGAGTGCTCGATAGGTGGCGGGCGCTTGTTGCCCTCGAGCTGGTCCAGCGGCAGCGGGTTGAGGTAGATCGAGATGATAGTGACGCCATTGGCGAACTGCTCGACGTACTTCCTCGTCGAGTATAGCGAGTAGAAGTGGTAGAGATGGCTGAGCGCGCTGAAGTAGCTGCGCGTACCGCCCATCTTGTACCCGATGACGAGCCGGTGCTCGCGCGAGCCCTCGACCTTGAACACCTCGATCACGGGACCGTAACGCGTCTCGACGTTGCGCATGACCTGCTGGTAGATCTCGAGCGTGTTGTCGGTGGCCTTCTCGAGGAAGCTCTTGTTCGACACGCTGCGTATGTCCGTCGAGCCATCCGCGTTCTTCTTCGCGGGCGTGTTCGGGAACTCGCAGCGCGTCACGAAGTAGCAGCGCAGCTGCTGGCTCGCGGTCGCGCTGATCGCGCCAGCCGAAC
Source organism: Pleurotus ostreatus/Saccharomyces cerevisiae fusant (assembly GCA_024196135.1). Lineage (NCBI taxonomy): Eukaryota > Fungi > Pleurotus ostreatus/Saccharomyces cerevisiae fusant. The sequence continues at coordinate 305 of JAMQCK010000353.1, read as the reverse complement.
GGAAGGTCTCGAGGCGGTAGGCGTTCTCTGGCGTGGACTTGTCGAGGAAAATCTCATCGATCCTACGAGGGACGCGTTAGCATTCAGTCGATGATGGTTATCGCCGCCGTGAATATTCTCGACGCGTGCGATGTGCATCGGACGTCATCGAGCTGAGGGGGAGGTGAAGGAAAGGAGGCCCACCTTGCTTCACAGACGGACCCGGGACCCTCCGTGCTGGTGGTACCTGGCTTGCTGGTGTGGATGAAGGTAGCGCCCTTGCCAGAGTCGTCGATCCGCTCGAGGTCGATGACGAGCGCGCGCGG
>JAMQCK010000352.1:0-26764 GCA_024196135.1 Pleurotus ostreatus/Saccharomyces cerevisiae fusant | reverse complement strand
TCATCATTCATCTCAAAAGACAGTCTCGGCGCTACGCGCCAACGTAACGTTCGAATTTTCTGACGAAAATCAATATGCCAGTGCATGGCAGGGTACTAAGTGCACCTGCAAAGTTTCAAGCAGATACGTGGAAAGAGGCGCGCGCTGCGCGCGCCAGAGCTCGCCGAGCTCTTTTCGAGTAATACGCGGAAAAAGATTTGTACTTGTTTACACGGCAACTCTAGGGCAGCCATCACGAACTCACGATTGCTCACGCTTCCCCTGCCTCGTACCTCGGCGGGGCCCCTGCGTGAGCAATAAGGTGACGGATCGCTCAACCCGACGCCACAGTCAGACCATGTTCACCACCGCTGACCGCCACCTTGTCGAATCCCACTACCTCCAGCTGTTCCGACTACGGTACGGCAGCACGCGCGAGGAGCCGTGGACGGTGGCCGCGGTCGAGAATCTCGCGCCTGGCCTGTTGCCCGCGATGGTAGGGCATCCGCGCACGCGCATATATCCCGCTCACTCCCTGCCCGCCCAGGTTCACTTCATCTCGGCCACTGACACCCCACTCTCCTCCGCGGTCATGCAGCGCTGGGCAGACGCATTCTGCGACCTGATCACCACAAACACCAAGGACCAGAACGGGATGCGCTGCGGCACTCGGCTGCTCGTCCAGCACAACTTCCAGGCTGCCTTGAGCCATGAGATCGTTGCCTGTGCGTCCCATTCCTGTCCCATATGACTTGCGCCCACTAGTCCTCCAGTGTGTGTCCGATACGGCGTCGTGCCCAAAGGGAAGGAGACGTAGCGTTATTTCGTAGGCATTACATCCCAAATGAACCGTGACAGAGAACATACCGTGTGACATGATCGGATCCGCCACGTCCACCTTCAACCACAACCATCCGCGCCCAACACGTTCAACGACCGCCTCTGCCCCTCGCCCGCCCTCTGAACAAGCTCGATGACGACTGGGATGACGAAGGCCTGCTTCCGTTCCCTCCCGAAGAAGCCAGTTGCTTCGGGGGTCCCGCCCTTACCTCCCGCCCATCGTCGCGCCCTGCCCGCCGCCCGCCTCCCCTCGCTGGACCCCCCACCTGCTTTGCTTCTCCCGACGCCGCCCGGCGGGGGCGCATATATAAGGCGCGCCTCCACGGAAAACGTCGCTCATGGACCGCCCCGGGTTCCATCCCAAGGTCGCGTCCACCAGTGTCGCCCGCGCGGTGCGCCGCGCGGTCGAACCGACCACGGAAGCCATCTCACGCGCAGCTAAGCGCACCACGACCCTCGTTCGAAACGCATTCAATCCTCATCGCACGTCCCACGAGACCGCCCTCGCTCGCCTTCAAGCTCAGCAACCGCCGACTCCCGATCCCGCGCCCGACTCAGCTCCAGTACCAGATCCCGCGCCTCCTCATGCACCAGCGAACCGCCGAGCAGCCTGGGCTCCTGCCGAGGACCACGCAGATGGGTACGAGGACCTGCGCGCGCAAGCTGCCGCCTTCCCTGCCTCCGTCAGGCACCTCGCCGCCACCGTCGAGCACCCGAGGGCGCGCGAGGCCGCCGCCGCAGCTCCCGACCCCACCCAGTCCTCATCCGCGCCCGCGCCCGTCCAACGCAAGGGCATGGACGACCTCGTCAGGCGCCGGAACCTCCCTCCTACCGATGATCCTCAGGTCCAACGCATGCTCATGAATCAACAACTAAAGCTCGCGAGCACGCTCGAGAAGGAGGGCATCAGCGTCGCCCAGTTGTTGGAGGAGATCAACAAGCACGTCGAGCAACACCAGTCCCGCGCGTCGCCCAAGACCATCAGCGGGCGCAACCTCATCCTGGCCCGCTGGATGCTCCTCTACATACAAGTCTATGGCGACAGACCGATGGAATACGCTTGGGATCCGGAAGTCGTCCAGGATTTGGCCCCGCGCTTCCTGGAGTTCACCGTACGTCCTCGCTATCTGTGACTGGACGCATATACTCACTCGCCTTGCAGCTCAAGTTCGTCTTGGGCGTTCGGAACCGTAAGCGCCCGCTCAAGTCGCGCACCGTCCAGTGGTGGATGGCTCTGCTCTGCCAGTCCATCATCCGCTACGTGACGGATCCGAAGAAGAACTTCGCGCCCTGCGGCACGCAACTCCTCATCGAACAGCAATTATTCGACACGCTTAGCGATCAAGTTGTCTCCTGTAAGTGGCCCTGGCTCCCGTCCGTCGGTCGCCTCCCTCACGCTCACGTCGTGCAGTGTCCAACAGGTACAACCTCGACCGCTCTCCCACCCGCAAGCTCTTCTTCGGGCTCTGGGAGGTCCTGATCATGATCACCGGGGCCCTCGACGACATGCGTACCGCCCCGAACCCTCTCTATCATATCCAGAGCATCATCAAGATCCTTCTCCCTTTCTATCTCACCGTTCGCCCAACGACCATCGGACCCGCCACGCAGGAGCATCTCAACCAGGGCTTTTACATCAAGCTTGCAGACATCGGCATCTTCAAGGAAGAGACGGGATATGAAGTCCACTTCAAACTTCGAGCATTCAAGGTAAGCGGCATCTGCGTCTGCACCCACGCCAACGCTCACGCACGTGGATCCAGGGACACTTCCAGTCCCACTCGGACCGACCTCAGCGCATGGTCGTCCGATCTGTTCAGCGCCCTGAGCTCGCGCCCTTCGACTTGCCGTCCTGGTTGATCGTCTACCTGATCTCCATCGGTGCTTTCCGAGACTTCACGGTCCGTCCATCCGAACCGTTACCTAGGTTGATGCTGACGAGGTGCGCAGACACTCGACGAATTCGAGGCGTCAGACGTATGCCAGCGTCACATCAAGGAAGAGTTCCTCAATTACCCGCTGTACGTGTACAACCACTCACCCCTTTTCGGCGTGCGCTCACGCGTTAAATAAGTTGCTGTGCGGCCAACGAGGGAGGTCACGAACTGCTCCTCGATATCCCTGCCATGGCGCATCATTTCTCGGACAACTTCCGTGCCCTCTGCAGAAGGAGCGCTCTCCCCCAAGGCGGAACACACATGGTCAGGCGTGGGAGCGCACACGAGGTATGCCATTGCTCAGGCTGTTCAACATTCACCGTTCTCACACATGTCCCCACAAGTATGCCCTTGCGTCCGACGCAGTCACGTCAGGCCTCATTCTACATCACAAACCCAGCGGCGACACGGCTGTCCAGCGCGAGTCCTACTCGACGGGTGCCGAGGGCATCGACCTCACCGCCCTACGCCTCACCACGGATCCCAACATATCTCCCGCAAGTTTGCAGCGCATCCAGGACCACCACCACCAATTCTCCGTCGCCATCGATACTCTTGCCCGCATCGCAAACGATCATGTCAGTTACGTCGACTACGGCTCTGCAGCCGCCATCAAGGAGTACAAGCGCGAGACAAACGAAGCCGCCAACGAGCGCGGCGATTCTGTGAGTTGCCTGGCTGGCCTCAGCTCTGTCACCTGTGCTCACGTAAGATCCCAGCACCCCGAAGTTGTACAAGCCGAGGCTGCGCGCGACAATCTCCTGCCTGCCTACGTAGCCCTCTACGATATGTCCGACCCGCCGAAAGTCTTCGCCATCACCAAGGTTCGCACCATGTTCAAGCACGCCTCAACACCTGCTACCAAGAAGCCCATCGCATCTTTCAAGCTCGGTGTCTCCAAAGAACAAGCATCACAGGCATGTACTCCCCGTTCCCACACATTGCATTCGCGCTGACCTGTATTTCAGCAACTGGCTGTCATCAATGCAAAGCATGCAACATTCCTGGGACTCAGGAAGAAGCACCGCAGCCTGGAGAAGGACAACGACGCGCGCGTCATCACCGATCGTGCTCTCGCCAACAACAAGGAGGGCACCGTGACGGAACGGCAGCAAGCTCGCGCATTCTTGCACGACGCTCCCTCGCTCGTCACCGCGAGCATCATCAAGGACTACAGGCATAGGACGGCGGTCATGCTCACGTCCGAGGATCAGATGGCGGACGCGCTTGACCTCGACGGCGCAGACGAGGATGCTGTGCTTGCGGAGACTTGCAAGTCACAGCCGATGCTGCAGGTTCGCCGAGGTGCTACGCGCGCGAAGAACGCGGCTGCCGCTGCTGCTGCTGCTGCAGAGAGGGCGGGAGCGGGGCAGGCTGAGGTGGCTGCTGCCGCTGACGCGGCGACAGCCCAGGTGGCGCGCGCGTCGGCGGAAGGTGCCGACGAGGAGCTGGATGCGCAGGGGGAGGATGACGCTCCGGTCGAGGACACGGCCGGGACGACCGGGACGGCCGTACAGGACGACGACATCGAGGACGACCTGAACGACCCGTGGTCAGTCGCTGAGGCAGGCCGGACGCTCGGCACCATGTCGTCCTCCGACGCGCTGTGCATCTTCAGGCGCATCCTCTTCAGCCCGGTCATTGCCCTGCGACTGGCCCCTCACGTCAAGGTCACCAGTGGCCCCAAGAAGAGAGTGGAGTACTACATCTGCACGCTATGCCAACCCCTCCGAGCGCATCTGAAGAAGCATCGCTTTCAAGGGACTAGCGCGCCGAAATTAAAGGAGGAGTTTAAGACAAAGTCGCAGTTGACGAACCACCAGTAAGCCCCTCCCTGCCTGTCCACGGCTTGAGCTGACGTATCTCGCAGGAAAACCCAGCACGGCAACGAGTGGCGCGAGACGTTGTTCACGATCGTGCGTGACGGCCGAAGGTTGCAATGCCCTGGTTGCAAGCTCCAGTACGTGCCTTCAGCCGATCCGGCTCGATCGTATGCTCACGCCGTCTACAGCAAGGGTAACCTGGACAAGCTGGTCACCCATATGCGCTTCCGATGCACGCAGAAGGCCAAGTACGCGCGAATGTACGACAAGTACCTCGAGATCGGGCGCGCGACCAAAGGCCACACGAAGCCCAAAGGTCTGATCAGGCGCAAAGGCATCTTGGACGAGACCGCCGATGTGTCGGACGAGGGCGACGATTGGTCGGACTGGGATGGCTCAGATGAGGAGACCCCTGAGGTTTTGCCAGAGGAGATGCAGGAGGAGATGCAAGCGACGCGGGGTGTGCCGACCCGCACCAACGCGCCTGCGCAGGAGGACGACGACGAGCACGACTATCGCCCGTCGGCCGAAGGGGATCCCAGCGACGACGACGGAAGCGATGATGACGACCGACTTGTCGACGACGGCGACGACGGCGCTGACGCAGATTTCGTCGACGACGCATCGAGCGGTAGTTGTGACGGCCGCGACAGCATCATCGGTGCGGACGACGACGAGTACATGCCCTGGTCCGACAACGAGGACATTATTACCGACAGCGACTCATCCCTCGACATCTCCCTTTTATCGGACCAGCAGGCGATGCTCACGCAGGACTACGACATGTTTGCCACGGTACGTCGATCACTTGTCATCCCGTCCTTGCTTACCCCCGGTGTTCCGTCAGATTCTCGAGGACCACTTTGACGGTCTTGGTGCCGACGTGTTGCAGGCCATATACGAGCACAGCAAGACCATGCTAGCGAGCGCCGGTGGACACATTGACATCGCCCCCGCCGAATGGCAGGCTGCGCTGGCTCGCGTCGATGCCGCGGAGGTCCCAGGCGAGGTCGAGATTGACGACTTGCTGCAGGATTGCCAGGCCTGGATGTCTCAGGTGTGTCTCGTGCGCGCGCATCGATATTGGCTCAACCATACCAGATGCAAGCTCGCTCACCGGATCTTTTTGGACACCGCACGCACCTCGCGCAGGTCTTTGCAGCGATTCGTCGCAGGAGCGCATTGCCAAAGATCGAGTCGCACGAGTGGAAGGATGCGGGACACTTTCTTTAGGCAAACTTTGCACAGTCGATTGACCAGATGGTACTTTACGGTAATGACGGTGTAGGCATAATGTACAAGTGACAAAAGATGGAATAAGCGACGATTCCAGTCAAGGGAAGGGGCGAGTGCGAAATCCAGTCGAAGCGAGAGACGTGACGAGAGTGTTGCAAGCGATCCGAGAGCGATACAAGCGATGCGAGAGCGATACAAGCGATGTGAAAGCGAAAGAAGCGATGGAAGAGCCAGGACATGACGGCGCTGAGCGCAGATCTAGTTGGAGGTGCCGTAGGCCTGATTGTAACGACTTGGATATGCGCCTGCTAGCGTCAATGAGAAAGCGACCGCATATATGCGGGTTACTCACTAGCCGACGCTGCCGCAGACGATCAGCATATAGGGCTGGGGTCTGACAACGATACGCACTTGTTTGGCCACTCCAGCTACCATGCTGGCTCTGCTCGCCCGGGTCCACGTCTATATACATGTTGTCCTTCGCCTGATCCGGCATTCCTTCTCCATGCGAAGGGTGCTGGTTGGGAGGCAGCCAGAATGGTGAGAAGGCATCGACAAAATATGGAATGGATATGGTACAAGTGCAGTGTGTATACAGATGCTATGGAATGCTGAAGGTGAAGCACATGAAAGCGAGACGTAGTGAACATGAGCCAGTATCCGTCGGAGCAAGAAACGTAGCGATGCGTGGATATAGCGAGATGAACGAACTCGATGGAGATTCTGGAGAAGTTCAATGAAGATTCTGCAGCTTCATCCACTCCTTATCGTTGGCGTTGAAGTCGATGCCCTTCTGCCTCCACCAGGCGCGCGCCTTCTCGCCTCCACCGATAGCGTCTTCGAGCGCTTCCTCGATATCGCACATCCGATACTGAATGGGCAGCCCGGACTTGTCCCACCACTCCAGGACCTCCGGACGGTTGTAGCGCGTCGCGCCCCACAGCACCTCCTGGTCGTACGCGAGCTGCAGCCCGCTCTGCAGCCACCACTCGAGCACCTCGACGCGGCCGTGGCAGGAGGCGTGGTGCAGCGCGTGCTTGTCGTACTTGAACTCGATCTGCGACGTCGCCCACCACTCGAGCACCTCGACATGCCCCGCGGTACTCGCCATGTCCATCACGCGGCCGACCTTGAGCGGCACGCCGTGCGCCTTGCTGCGCTCCTTCCACCACTCGAGCACGGTGATCTGGTTTTTTGCGCTCGCGTACTCGAGTGCGGCCTCCGTGTACTCGACGGGGTGCCCGTACACGTCGAACCACCAGTCGAGGGAGGCGACCTGCCCGTTGCGCGACGCGCCGTCGATCGCCTCAGCGACCGCATCCACGGACGGGGGCGGGATCATGTCCGAGTGCTGCTCGAAGCCGTGCTTCCACCAGCTCAGCACCGACGTGCGCCCGTGGCGCGAGGCCTTGATGGGTATAACGTTCCCCGCGAAGAGCGTGGTGAAGAGGCGGCGGTGCTGCGTGAGGAGGTACTCGAGCACGTTTACGTAGCCGAAGCGCACGGCGGCGATGGCGCCGAGTTTCGTGGGCGGGTTCTGGGCGGGGTCCATGGCGTGTATGAGCTGCACGTTGCCAGTGAGAACGGCCTCGTCCATGCACGAGGCGCGGGTCCAGTCGGAGGGGCGGGGGAGGAGGGAGGGGATGCCGAGGGCGCGGGCGAGCTCCCAGTCGCCGACGCGGTCGATAATGTCGACCAGGATCTCCACGGGGAGATCTGGTGTAGGGCGGGGCTTGAAGGGACAAGGATCGATCGAGGGGGATGCTGGGAGTGTCTGGGTCGAGTTGAGGAAGTGATAGGTGTGGGAGTCATGGTTGGCGAGGCGCGATGCGAGTTCGTCGTCCGTGCCCGCCGTGTGCAAGTTGCGGACCTTGAGGAAGAGGACGAGCTCGTCGCGGGACAGCTTCTTGTACGCATTGCGAATTACAGTCAGTGGATTAACGCTCGTCTGCAGAGGGGTTAGCAGAAGCGCGAGATGCTGGGCTCAGCACGCACGGCCATGGATTGCGGAAAGTCGCAGACGATGACGGTCACAGACGAGGTAAACTCTGTAAATCGCGGCCAATGCCAACTAAACGCTATTCACCCAGCGAGTTCAGCATCACGTGACCGGCCCGAGGTCCCGCCCCGCCCACGCTGCGAAGTTCAGCAGCCTGCTGCGTGCGATCGGCACTGAGCAATCAAACGGCAAGCACAGATCCATTGATATGTTATTGAAGCATGAAAATACACAAAGCATTGGAGTCAATCCATACAGAGTGCGTAGTCAGCAAGTACCCAAGCAAAAGTCACTGCGTGGAAAATTACGCCACAAAGTCCAACTTCGACTCAACAATCGCGAGCGCGATGGTCATGTCTCGTCTGATGATTCCGATACGCAGTAAACTATGACACGAACATTGCATGTCTTTGGATGCTACGAGGTAGGGAAAATTAGTGAAGGGCAGTCCCACCATCGTCAACACTAAAAAGAAGGAAAGCAAAAAGCGGGAATCGAACTTGCGATCCCCGAAGACCAGTTAATGCGGCCTACCACTACGCCATAGCGCCATGTACTTCAGTGGCAGCTGCCGCATTATATGTACTGAGCAACAGCGCCGCCTCCTCAGAGCCACGGCTCGCATGATCGCCAGGAGTCGTCTAACCAGAGCCCATATAAATAGGTATCACTGTACCACACTGCGCCAAGGCCGTCCTACGTTATACTTACAAGCGATCCCCCAAGAAGTCGTCATGAACTTCGGGGTGCGCCAGGCGTGGGGCCGCGGGCGGGGTTTCGGGCCGGTCACGTGATGCTGAACGCGCTGGGTGAATAGCGTTCAGTGCCAATGCCATGAGCCGAGTTGAAGAATCCCCACGCCCGGCGCACATGGCGCTTACCTTGTTCCGTTCGGCAAACCCTCGGCGGTTGTGCTTCCTTCGAACGGAATCCCGCTACAGGCTTCGATATGCGCCTGGGCTAGGTCGAAGGGAATGGGGTGTGTTGGGAGGAATCGAAGCAAGGTGGAAAGATGGTTTATGACAAGTGCATGAAAGCAGCAGCCGGCGACGGCACGTGGGGGCAGCGCGTGGGTCTCACCCACAATCACCTACAACGTTAGTACACCCACAGACGCGGGGCAGAAATTGTTGAACTGACTAAATACTGTGCTTCAAAGCCTGTCAAGAGCGTATGAGAGAGATGGAGTACTGTAAGTCACTGTACTTACCTTTGCAGATATAGGGGTGGTAACAAGAGCCCTCAATATCGTCTCTGCCGATCAGGAATTAAGGCAGTCTGCAGCTTGCCCGAGGAGCTTACCAGCTATCACGCAGCGTGCTCGATGAGCTTTTAGACAGAAAATTCCTGGTCTGTGGGGACTATGCAGACCTCGTGGGTTGCCACACTGACAAACATGCGGTAGCCTTGTGGAATTGGCTCAGTCTAGAAAGCGTACTGTCAGACATTCAACTGTAGTGTTGCCGCTCAGCTCAGCGCGCTTGAGTTCAAGCTGGCTTAAGCTCCTGAAAAGGCAGGTGACTAAGCTCAAGCCAGCTTAAGCGCAGTCCGCTTGAGCGCCGGCTCAAGTGCGCACATGGTCCGATCCCCGGGTGTGATGATCACATCTTCTCCGCGATCGGGCGCTTACGCTGCCCTTGTTCCCTCCCCTCATCCTCGTCGTCGTTCCCCCTCCGAGTCCCTTCCTCCATCGTCCCTCGTTCTCCCTCGCATAGACGCATTGTGATGCCCTCTGCCCTGCCCGCAAGAATGTCATATGATTTAATTTTGTTGTCTTTGCGACGCTCTTTGCGCAGTCCGCCTCAAGCCCCAGGGAATGCACATAAGACGGGCGGCGATGGCCTCCAAAGCGGCCTCTCTATACCTTCTCCCACATTCCCCCGCCACTCTGCACTATCATGAGCAGTCAACAGCCCTCAGCCGACCCTCGCATGCCCACGCAGCCAGCGCCTTCGGGCTACATCCCCCCACACGCCACATCGCATCAGTATCGGGGACCCTCCTCAGCAGAGCAAGGGCCACCATCCTCAACTCATCCCTACCCACCGATGGCATACGGATACTCGGCAGCTAGCAATACCTACCCGCAATATGGGTATTATAATCCTTACAGCACGATGCAACCATACACGCCCTACCCCCCGCCCGAGGCCGCGCGTGAGCCACTCGTACAGTCCAGTACAGGGACGACACAGTGGATCATCTCAACACCGTCAAACCCCCCGCCAACGACCGCTGCCGCCACCCGTTCGCGCAAGCGCGCTGGTGAACCCGCAGGAGCACCCGCAAAACGCACTCGTCGTAACGAGAACGTTCCTCCCGTCCCGAGCACATCATCAGCCCCCACTCGCGTCGCACCCTCTGCATTTGGCCCCTCGCATGTCGGTGCTCAAGATCCCGCTGTTGACGACGCCCCCGCCCCTCCCGCTCTTCTTCGGTTTGCGAGTGGTGGGGATCATCACGTCGACACCGGAAAGACTCTCGAGGCGAATGATGTGTGGTACTTCATAGAAGGTGTTAATGTCAATAGCTTGGAGGCGAATCCGAACGCCGAGACCGAGGCTGATCAACTGCGAAAACAAGACCCGAAGCAGTCTTCGCGCCCTCGAAGCGCTCCATTCCTTGTGTGTCGCCCTTGCCATCGAGAGTGAGTTCTCACTGGTTACTCGCCCCGTGATCTTGCGCTTACATCGTCGCTGCAGGGGTCAATGGAAAGCCTGGAAGAACGGCCAGGGGCAGACCGCAAACATTCGCGCGCACCTCAGCGAATGCCACCATCAGATGTATTGTCATCGCGTCATTGTTCATGGACTTAAACGCCACGAAGAGATTCTGCAAGATCCGAAGAAGACTGACCGTGGCGAGCGGGAGCCTTTCAGCCTCGCTGGGTTTTACCAGCGGCTCGTACGGTTTTTTGCCGTTGCTGAGCAGGTACGTGGCGCGCATAATATTCCTTTGCAGCGATCTCACTTCACTATACAGTCGATAAACCTCGTCGAAGCTCCTGAGTTCCGTGATCTCATGCTCTATCTGTGCATTGAGCTCAAGGACGAGGATATTCCGCATCGGACCGAGCTTGGCAAGCTCATCATGAAGCGCTTCCAGGAGGAATACAGCCGTCTGGTGGCCGATATTGAGGTACGCTCTCTTACCGCATAGCGAAGGCCTTTGCTCATGCGTTTGGGACAGAATGCGGCCGGGTGTGTATCTTTCACGTCCGACATATGGTCGCGCGCAAACATGGAGCCTTACATGGCCGTCACTGCGCATTATATCGTGCGGGCGGACGACGGCAAGCTCAAGCTTCGCCACCGGCTGGTGGCATTCCGCGTCGTGCATGGCACGCACGATGGGAAACACCTAGCAGAGGTTTTTCTTCGAGTCTTGAAGGAGATTCGGGCGCTCGAGCGGGTGAGGAGCGATCATTTAGTATCAGGGAATTCACTGATTCACATTATAGATTGGTGGTATCACTCTTGACAACGCGTCGAACAACGACACAATGATGGAGCATCTTGAGCAGATGTTGAAAGACCTCAAGATTTACTTCGACCGCGATGGCAACAGGATCCGGTAAGTTTATCAACTGCCTCTGTCATTCGGGTACTAAGCGGACCTTGCAGGTGCTTCCCGCATATCATCAACATCGCCGTCAAGACCGGAATCAAGTATGTCTCGAAGGAGAACACAACGAAGGAGACGAACCCCGCAGCTGAGGCGACCAGCGCTGAGTTGCGCGAGTCTGCTCCCCAAACGCCGCGCATCACGGGTGTCGACTTTCGTTACGCTCAATACCTCGGCGACATCATCGGCTCCGCTTGTTCGCTGTCTACCTTCGTCCGCTGGTCAGATCAGCGCCGCAACGACCTCTTTTTCGCAATCAGGAAAGGCAACGAGCTCCTGAAGGCGTATCTCGCTCGACAGGAGGGTTCAGCAGCAGGGGTGCAGGACGACGCGCAAGGCACGTCGTGGGAGGAGGAGGACCCCTTTCCGTTTACCGAGGCACTGCGTGTTGTGGTGCTTCTCCGCGACGTCGATACGCGCTGGTCCGCGACGTACCTCATGATTCGTCGCCTGCTTTATCTGTATCCGGTATGCTCTTCGCTAATCATCGCTTCTGCGACTGCTTACCATGACTACAGGCCGTCGTCCTCATGTTCCGAGCGCACAAGTACCGTGCGGATCAAGACAAGCTCCTCAACAACTTCCAGATCCGAGTCTTAACAGAAGTCGCTGTGTACATGCGGCTTTTCCATCAAGTTCAAGAGCTCTTCTCAGCCGTCCACACGCCCACACTCTCGCATATCATCCCGACTTACGAGCTGCTTCTCAAGGGTCTCACGAAGCTGAAGAGGCGCCTGCCCGGCATCGCGCACGTCATTGAGGCATCCGAAGGAAAGCTTATTGAATATCTTGGCAAGTCGCGCCGCTCTCGCATTTATGCGCTAGCTATGGGTACGTAGTCATCTCGGTATCGCTTGATTTTTCTGATTAGCTTCAGGCATCAACCCGCGCCTCAAGTTTGAATGGGCCAAGAACAACTGGCCTGCCGACGACGTTGAGGAACTCAAGAAGCATTTCCGAGATGCGGTATGTTCGATTCTCTTTCGAATCTCCGAGTTTCCGCTGATTATGCTCAGATGCTCGAGCATGCGCGCGCTATGCACCGTGAGTCCGCCAAGGGACAGCACTCCACTCAGACCGGTGTCAGCGGCATCGCCGTCAACGTATCTCCCGCCGCTATGGCGCATACGCGTGGCAACGACGGGCTAGAGGCATTCATAGACTTGATGGACGATGACAGCATTTTCGGTGTCCAGTCCGCGAGCCCCGATGTCACCAACACGTGCGGCAGTGTCGAGACTGAGGCCCCCAATACTGGAGAGCCCGCGCACGGCAATGCAAAAGACGTGGAGGCCATGATTGAAGCGCAGGTTGACCGTGAGTTCAACCGGTGGCAGGAGGCCAACATCATACGGGATCCAGCGCGCCTGAGGAACCTTGACCTGCTCCGTTCATGGGAGGTACGTCGCTTCTTGCTACTCATATGTATTCACCGGCTAAGATACATTGACAGCATGATCAGTACGACTACCCAATCATCTTCCGTGTCGCATTGGACACGCTCCCCGTTCAAGCCTCCGCCGTCCCTTGCGAGCGGGTTTTCTCTTCGAGCAAGGAGACCGATACGCTTCGTCGCGCGAATCTTGGGCCTGAAATGATGGAGGTCCTCCAGATGCTCAAGTATATGTTCCGCGAGGAGCGCCTCTCGTTCACCGACGATTTACTGGCACGCGAGATTGACCTTGCCAGATTTGATATTGATCCTACTGTGTACGACGACTTACTTACAAGTGGCCGGGCGGATGAACTCGCTGAGCTCCTTCGTGTCTCCGAGCAGGCAGCCGAGGCTTCTCTAACCACGCCAGATATGCTGCCTGATCTCAATCTTCCCCAGGCATAGTTTACACCTTTTCACATTAATGTATTCTCTATATATCTGCTATGGAGGATGGCTCTGTCGGAGGACACACCTGACTTGCGACACAAAGCGCGCCTGGCGCGTGCCGCCTCGCGCTGATGGAGGTGCTGTGCAGCTTAAGCCCAAGCTTGAGTTCGGCAGCTTAAGCCGACTTAAGCTGCCGAATCGGGAACTTAAGCCAGCTTGGAACGCGCTGAGCGGCAACACTACATTCAACATTCTAATTGCATATACGCATACCTCTTTGATGTCTCTTGGCAACTTTCGCGTAGAATCTTGACTTTCGCGTCGCGCGACCTTTGTCTTGCACCATAGGGTGGGGTATATGCGCGCTGGAAACAGCAAAGCACCAAGGGTTGTCAAGTTCAATGGACCATAAGAAGCCTATGTATTCGAGAAAGTTTAGAGTGATGAAAGAATAACCCGGGTTGAGATGGGGGCAAGAGCGAAGAAAGAGAGCGCGTCGACGCGGCGGCGTCGGTGCGCTTCCTGCTCGCGTGATCGTGACAACTTCGGAGCGTGCCGAGTTGAACCCCGGCTGTTTCCGTACTTCCTGCCAGGCTGACGCAGGTTCGTCGCCCTCCAGCGGTGGCGTCCCATCCAGGAGGAACTCCAGCTTCATCTGCGCAAGTCTATTCCCGTCTATATAACGGCCAACGAGGCCTTCCGCGCCCGCGCTACTTCCCCGTCTGACATCGCTGAAGTCCGAACGACCGCCCTTCCCTCCCTGGACGCATACGAGCTCTCTGGACGATCTCGTAGCTCCTCAAGTGGTGTCGCCTGTTGCTCACATCCTAGTCAACATTGGCGAATATGCCGGTCCAGCGATGGAGCTAAAAAAGCGTGTTCGACGCGTGCATCTCAGCCAAGACAGTCGACGGCGCAAACGGGCCAGATTGGGGATGGATATGGACCCTTCTGCATACGGCATCCTCGTGTCCTCACCGCCGAACGATATTAGGAGGGGCAGCTTGGATGGAAGGTGTTGGAGGGCATTGGAAGGCACCGGCGCGCAGGTGCGTTACCATGTTTCCATCGCGAGTCCATAAACTCAATATGCATCTTCAGTATTTTCGTAGACCATCTTGCAAAGGCAACAGCTGTATCCGTATCATTACCACGTCAATGTCAATACGCCTTTCTTGTTCAGCCACTGATCGCCCGCAAAGGCGTCAACTGGGTGGCCAATGTCGCAGGAGTTGGCGGGCTTGATAACGGAGCAGGTCGCGAGCTGCAATAACAAAGCGAAGTGGGCACGGTTGCAGGAAAACTCTTGGTATATCCGATTTTGCATGGCTGAGAGCATTGCTGACGGGTAGCGAAGACCAGGCGTACTGCCTGCTCCAGGGATTCGAGCGACAGCGTCGCCAGCCCAGCAGTTGACTTTCGTCGACGAGACATCCCACTCGCGCTTGTTCTTGACTGGGCTCAGGTATATCTTGCAGACATGGCCAGACGATCCTTCGACACCAAACTCGGGCCGCACGCGCTCTAGGAACAGCAAGACAGAGATCGCTGCACATCATCGCGACGGCACTGGCCTTGCCTCCAGCGGATAGCTTCGTTATCTGTCTCCGGGTCTTCGTATCCGGCGTTCAAGAGATGTTCCTCGAGAATTGAAGAACGCAAGGTACGCGGTCGGACGCCCAAGATCCTGCACGCGCTAATTGTTCGCAGCATGATACTCTGATTGCTCGCCAGAAAGCAGAGGAAACCAAAGATACGAGTCGAAGAACCTTTGAGCTTGATGTTCCGGGCGAGGCGACGCAGTTGTTTCTTCGTGAACGGCACGCAGGTCACATCGGCAAAGCGCAGTTCGCCTGCCTAGAGCAGGATTTTTGTGGCCCCTGTGCCGAGGGCCCCAGCAGGCATTGAGAGCCGTTGTGCGCTCCATAACAGCCCAACATGCAACTCCCAGAGGGGATCCAGCATAGCAGAGGCCTGAAAGGTAAAGCTTTGAGGGTTGCCACTCTTTGACGAAACGGATCTAACTCTGCTGACAGGTATCTTCCCCCGGGATCGTCAATCACCGTCGTACACATCAAGAGAGACATGCGCACCTCAATCAAGTATTCTCGACGCCGCAAATGCGTGGAACAGTGCGGAAGGCCATGGTCGAATGCAGGAACAATGGGCGCGGGCCAGGGCGTGACGTGACTGCCTCACGTGATGGATGCCACTCCAGACCTGGCCACCCACGCTCTGACCTTCGCCACTCCCACTTGTCAACTGCCCCTGACAATCGTCTTCTGTCTCTCAAGACAAAGCTCACACAAGCAACTTTATTAAGATGTCTTCGTACAACAAGATCAACAGGAACACCGTGCACAATGCCGGTCACCCCGGTCAAGCCACTCACAAAGCCACCGACAAGGCGCGGCGGATGGTGGTCGTCGGAGGCAGACTCGGCGCTGGGTTTGCTTCCAGCGGATGCATTCTCCCTCCCAACGCGTCTCTGCACGGTGGGGACGCGCAGAACGCGCAGGGAACGGGTGCGATCGACGAGCAAGGCGCATCGCGCCCCACGTCGGCCACCTCGACCGTTACCCTCTTCGGCGACGAGAGCGTCCAGAGGATCCTGAAGGAGGCTTTCCATAAAGGTGTGTTTCCTAGCAATGCACTTTACTGCACATTCTGACGATCATACGAAGGGAAATACCAGCAGAAGCCCACTCCCAAGCAGAAGCGCCCCGCTGCGAAGACCACCCGCATCCCTGACAACCATCGCTTCCGCTACTGCAAGTACACGAAGGCCCCGAAGGCGTCCGATGTACGCTAGCATTCCTACCCTGTTCTGCGCTGGGCCTGCTTGCTGACGGGCTCCCCAGGTTCCCCCACTCGAGGAGATGATCAGGGCCCACGTGACCGATAAGAACGTGACCGCCTCGAGGCAGGCGGCCATGCAGCCTGAGCTCGTGGCCGACAACGCGGTGAAGGACTTCGCGTTCCTCGCGAGCAAGGCGCGCCAGGGACGTGGTCAGCAGTCTGGCGAGGACAACGAAGGGCTATCGTCGCTGCAGGTGCGTTCGTGGCGCATGCGGTCCGGGCGTGGATGCTGACGATGACCGATAGTTGGTCCTTCGCGGCCTTCAGAAAGGCCCTGTTCAACAAGATCAGCTGAAAGCTAGGTCCCAGCGTCGCATGGGGGTGCCTCCCTCCCAGAGTGTGCGTGCCCAGATGCCGATGGGCATCACGAAGGAGCGCGCACTTGTTCCATTCCAGGTGCGTTGTCTTCATGGCCAATGCAGTAAAACTCTAATGCACATGCAGTTTCCTCCTCACTGTAATTACACCAACGAGCCTGCCAACGCCGTCGGGTCTGTGGAGCAGGCTGCATCGGATGCCTCGCCGTCGTCGCTCGAGGTATGTCTCAGTTCTGTATACATTGTTACACGACGTGCTTACGTGCATCTAGCTGCCTGCATCCTACTACGAGTACGAGGCCGATGAAGCGTACAAGGCGCGCGTGAACAAGGACGCGTACATGCATGCGCCATCGCCGTCTGAGGTAAGCATCAAGTCTGTGAAGCATGCGATACAATTTACTGACATATCTTGTAGCTCCCCGCCCCCACTGACTACGTCGCGGAGAACGCACGTTGCGCATTCGAGACTATGATGCCGCCGAGGTCGTACGACCTCCCCCGTTGCCCTCGGGCTCGCCAGCGGTTCGTGCTTTACTCGACGCTCCAGGCGCTGCCCGGCTCGCCCGAGTAGACGAGGGTCGCACAACATGAAGCAAGAACCCGGGGAGGCGTGCGCACGCTTGATGCTTTTGCACGCCTCACCTGCACATTGTCACGGTCGTGTGCTGGTCATCGACAATGGAGTCGCGAGCGACTCTACATTGTTCCCACAACCATCAACAACCCCGCCATCCGCCATAACCACCACCATCGCCATCCGACGACACCTGGGTCTTAAAGCCTGCTACGCAGCACCCCATTGAAGGCTGAACGCCCGGCCCTGCTTCCCCGACAGCAGCGTTACGACTTCTCCTTCGACGTCGTTTGGTCAGTGCCTTGCAGGACACTTTTCCATACATCGTCCTTCCCCCCTCCCCTTTGCGTATACTTCACGCAGTGTACTACCATCGGCCCTTTGGGCCAACCCTTTTCACGATCTACCTTTTATTTATTTTGTGACCTCGCGTTTTCGCTTGGTTGCTGTTCTACCTTCGGACGGTACTGCTTGCTTCGTTGCTTATTCGCGTTCGTTGCAATGCATACGCGCCGCCGACCCTTTGATTTCGGATATCGTTCGCGCTGAAGTAACGAATACTTTCTCTCGGACGCTTACGCCTTCCCCCCCTCCATATTTCTTCTACTTCGATCCTATCTTCTCGAGTACGATGAATGGAAAACTTGGCACGCCAGTGTCGCTCAAACTGCAATGTTGGGACCTTGTGATTGTCTCCGTGAGCAGGACATGAGGGAAAGGTACGTTAGTACACCCATTCAGGACGATTGGACGAGTGGAATATGCACTTGAACTTGAAGCCCGCCAGATGTTGGCCGGCATATCCCTGACGTGAACCAACAGCTCTCACACAGCTAACTTCAATCAAGTAGTTTGGTTGATATTGTACGATTCAATTGCTGCCATATACGGCTTCTAGGGTAGACAACGAGATATAAGGGGAGGCCGAGATAGATAGATAGATAAATGTGTACGAAGCAGTGACCAGATGCTGCACGACAGAGCCGCACAGTTGCTGCATGGCACAGAGCCAGCGCGAAAGGCCACAGAACCAGCGGGACCGAGCCCGAAGCTTTGTACAGGAAGAAGAAAGGAAGAAGGCCAGATCTATCTACATATGCACGGCAAAAGAGGGAACGTACGCGGTACGTCGGAATGGACAGTATGTTCTTAGTCGAAGTTCCAGGACATCTGGAAGACGCCCTTGTCGAGGGACTCGAAGTTTTGGAAGAAGCTGGGCGAGAGGTCTGTGGTGCAGAGTTATAACGATGAGAGAAGAGGGTATGCGCAATAAGATACTCACCGACGCTGCCCTCGGCGCACGAGGGGCATTCGTCGACGACAGTCGCCGTGCCAGTGGCGGTGGATCCATCGTCCTTCGTGGCAGTCATGGTGATGGTCTGTGCATGTCAATCAGTGAACTTGAGCAGAAGAAGTACAATGAGTAACCCACCTTGCCGCAGTGCTCGCCGCCAGCATACGTAGCGGAGTCGAGCGCGACAACCCAGTCGGAGTCTTGCGAGTACCAACCGCATGCGCCTTCACCGACTTCGAAGTACGTTGCCTACGCAAAGGGGACGAGGAAGTCAGCAATGCGCGCTGATGCGACGCGCGCCGGGGTGGAGCTCACCTGGCCGGAGTGGTCGCCGCGCTTCGCCATCTCCGAGCCCGTCGCGGGGAGCGGGCTGCCGAGGGCGGGGGCAACAAGGGTGGCGAGGAGCGCCGAGAGTGCAAAGATGGCCGTGCGCGACATGGTGCTTGCGAGAGTAGAGTCGGTGGGTTGAGTGAGTGAGTGTTCGGTGGGGCGTATCAATATACAAGCGCGATACGCGAACAGTGAAAGACTGTATGTCAGAAGAAGGGCCGGTGTCGGGCAAGGGCGAGCACAAATGGGCGCGGCGGGGAAGGGAGGTGCAAAAAAGCAGACTGCGCTCCGTCCCGCAGGACAAGGGCTTTTATACACGAGCGCGTTGACCGTGAATTGAAAAATGGAGTCCGTCGTCCGCGGCTATTCTGGGAACCGCCGGAGAGGGTGTCGCGCTGCGCGCGTCTGTAGGGCGACGTAATGGGGTCGGTATAGGCATCAGTCGTGGATATGTCATTGTGCTGCCCATAATCGGGCTCGAGCAGGCTCGAGGACGGGCCAAGGACAACGCCAAACACGGCCGGCGAGTTTACATACCACGGGGAGCTGCTTCTTCGCCGTGCAGCAGCTCGCCCAAACGCCTGCAGGCCGGTCGAAGCTGACCGGCAGTAACGAGATGTGCGATTGGCGCAGTCGCAGCTCCGGCCCTCGAAAATTCGAACATCCGCGATCGGGGTGATTATATCGCGGTCACGCCCCGTGTCATGACGAGCAGCGTATTCAAACCGCATTCGGATATTCGTGCCCACCGCCTGGACGAGGAGCGCGCTGACAGTCCTAATGGCTCGGGAGCGCGTCATGCGTAGCATCCCCCTCGAAATGCAGCGCGGAAAGGTGGCACTGCGGAATTTCCGGACTCTCGCCCGATGCTTTTGAGGGATATAATTCATATTATAATGAGTAAAGCGCACATGAGTCCCCCATCCTCAAGTCCCCCGTCCAGCACAGTTCGATTTCCGTCCCGAGGTGACAGCATGATGACGAAGACCACTGATCAGTAAGTGGGTAAGGACGCCTCCCTCCCCTTGCGCGATATCAAGATGACCCCATTTACTCGCTCTCCGCAATGAGGGCAACGATCATGCTGCAAGCGGGGTCAATTATCGGGGTAGGGCTGCGGGGACGCAGTCACGTACCGGTAAAGATAGTAGAAGAAGGAGAGGAGGTAGAAGCCGAGCTTGAAAAAGCTCTCCTTCTTGTGTCCCGGCAACGTGCGGAAGATCTCCGTAGCGTCGTACATGTGGTTTTTGTTGCGTATCCTGAAGCGTGGATAAGCGCCCGTGGTTTCAATATAGAGAAAGCACATACTTGTTCGCGTTGTACGCTACTAGGGGCGCATTGAGAAGGAACGCGGTCCACTGGCCAGACAGGAGGAATAACGTCGAGAGGAATGCGTGTGCTAGATTCTCGGGCAATACAAACTGGGGGAACGGCTCCGTGAGCGGCACGTGCGTCAAGTTGAAGTTCGGCGACATACCTGGTTGAGTTTGTTGCAGAGGTCTATTGGGTTGATGTAGTCACACTCCAGGTCGGAGAACATGATGATCTGGGGCCGGTGTGAGGGCAAGGCCAGGGATGGCCGGGCGTGGGTTGCGACGTACGAAGAAGACCATGCAGAACAGCAGGCCCGCGGCCATCAGGACCGCGAACAAAAACAGCCAGCCTGAGGGGAAGCCAAGGAAGTAGACGCGCGTGTTTGCAGATAGCGAGCGGAAGAGGCGACCATGGCGTTTTGGGACGGCGAATTCGGGCGGTAGCAAAGCAATGAGGGTAAGGCTGTATGAGCGACTTTTTCTATACGGTCTAGATGGAACACGCACCAGCGCCGCCCATCGTAAGATCGTCAGTTGAGGTCGAGGTAGATCGTACAGACGCGTAAAGTCGTGTTCTGAGCGGGAAAAAAGACTGGTTCCTGCGTCAGTTCTCGTTCTTCGGGCTTGTGGAGGACTATGCGCACGCTCTTGGGCGCCTGAGAGCGGGGATCGGCGGAGGGGAAGGAGAGGAGCCACGGTGCGTGCTGACGTTCCTTGACGTTCCTGCGCAAAAGTAACGTACACGTGGAGGTCGTCACGTCACACTTCGATTACGAGCAGCGGCGCGCGCCAGTCGCGCTGCAATTCAGTCCGACTTGGGCCTTCACGGGCATCGAGCCTCGCGGGTGCAAGGCGCAGCTCGAGGCAGTAGTAAGTACACCATGCTTCTGGCAGCGGTCTCACATCAATCACACC
This sequence comes from Pleurotus ostreatus/Saccharomyces cerevisiae fusant, assembly GCA_024196135.1. Classification (NCBI taxonomy): domain Eukaryota; kingdom Fungi; species Pleurotus ostreatus/Saccharomyces cerevisiae fusant. The sequence goes on along the minus strand of JAMQCK010000352.1, from coordinate 5,896 downwards.
GCCTCGCCCGTGGTCTGTGCAGCTCGAAGTCTTCTATCCGGACGGGGGTTTCAAGCGTGAATACAGCGGGTGTACAAGTAATATCGTGCGTATTCCAAGAAAGGGCGGGACATGACTTCGCCCAAGGTGTGCGGCGAGAGATGGGGAGATAGAGGGGGAAACATGCAGAGCAACAGTATAGATTACAGCCAGCGAACGAGCCTTCATATCTGGGGCGATGTCAGGAACGGCTGGTGCTGAGAGCACTACTGTAACGCACCATAGCCGAGAGAAAAGAGCATCATGCAGCCTCAATCGACGTCCATCCTCGCGCCGCCGCCACGCTTGCCCCCACGGCCGCGCTTATTGCGACCTCCCCCTCTGCGCCCCTTGCCTCCTCGAGGAGCGTATTCCGCGGGGTCAGCGCCGGGCGGTGCGGTCATGACGGAGGCGCGAGGGTCAGACTTCACAATCGAGTCCGAGCGTAGTTTTCTGGAGGGCACATGTCAGCGCACGTTGAAAATGCTGAACCTGCACACTCACGACTTCGACGAGTCCTCACTGTCCATCAAGATGTCTACGCTCCCCTCATCCCGTACGATCCCCAGCCCATCCTTGCCCCCCAGTCGCGATATCAACTTCGTCCCCTGCAAGCTCTCACCCGCCAGCTTCACCGACAGTGTCTTTCCATCCGCCTGCTGACCGTCAAACTTGCTGACCGCCGACTTCGCCGCGCCCGCCTCTTTGAAGACGACCCGTATCCTGAGTTCCTCCCCGCGCGTCGACGCAATCCTTGCGCTCGCAATATCGCCGCACCGCGAGAAAATGGCCTTCACATCGTCCGGCGTCGTCCCCGCGACGAGACCCGACACATCAACGACGTTCGCCTGCTTCGGCGGGGCAGCCGCGCCACGGATCGAGAGTCCGGGTCCCTGCGGCTGCTGCACCGCATCGCGGAGCGCGCGCTGCGCGATGGGGGGCAGGTTCGCCTTCTGCGGGAGCGCCGCGTCCGTGATGCGCGCCGCGAGCGAGTTGTGCTGGTCGTAGAGGTCGTGCGACCACTGGCCGTCGACGTTCCCCTTCGGCGTGTTGCGGCTGTTCGGCCGGGACTGGTGGTGGACCGGGCGCGTTAACGAGGGGTTCCTGCTTGCCTAACGGCGAGAAGTGTACGAACGTAGGGCGTCGTGTTGCGCATGCTGTTGGCGGACTTGTTGCGGACGGGGCCAGCGGCGCCCGGCGCAGTGATGTTCATGCGCTCAAGTAAGGAGGCCATGGTGAAAGAGGGGAGAGGAAGAGGTCGAATGGGCGTGGGCGCTTACAGTCTGGAGAAGAAAGACAAGAGCACACGGAGCACAGCCACCGACGGCAGCCGACGGCGCGGTCGAGATTGCCGCTTTCGGATGTGGCGTTGCGCACGCCTCGTTCCCTCTCATCATCGTCACTTTGCGGGCAAGCGATAGCCATCTCAAGAGACACACCAAAGCTCTAGGCCAAATGATACAAGTACACGAAATGTCCAAAAGCTACTCTACACGAAATGCAGCACGTCGATAGGCGCTCCTACAAGTTGCGAAGTCGTCAGCCAACTGGCACACCGAGTACGCAAAATCCACTCGCCAATATGCGCCAAGAACGTCTGCATCTTGACCCTCTTGATGTCATCCTGGAACTTGACGCCCTTCGTGTCATCCTTGACGCCAATACTCAGGTCGAAATCCTCCAAAAGCTTGTCGAGGAACTTGTCTATTGGCTTCCTCAACAACCCGTCTCATCTCTCAAAGGTCCGCACGCTCACCTTCGAAAGCAAACAACGACCTGAAGTCGAAGGGCCAAAACTTGCTCTCCGACCCGTCCTTCTTCAGCACCGGCTTGAAAGGGTCCGTATCGTCTGGATGCAGCCGCGAGTTCTCCAGCCGCGCCTTCCTGCGTGCAATGTCAATATCGACCTTCAGCTCATCCACGCCGCAAGTGAGCCACGAACGAGTTATCCAGCTCGACGTCGATCTTCTTCGCCATCGTCTGCGCCACCTCTTTCTGCTTGGCCAGGGGGACGGCGATGTAGTCCCGAATATTCCCGTTGACGGTCTCCTGCACCTGCTTCGCGACAAGCTCTTTCATGAACTCCTCCAGGCCTGGCCTGCATACCAACAACCATAAGCTACGATACTTTTCTCGCGTGCGTCACTCACAGCAAGTCCTTTTGCGCCCGAGCGGGGAGGTCCTCGTAGATCTGCGTCTTCAAGCCGATAATGGCAGTCTGTCGGCTCGACCCCTCTCGTTCGTACTTCCCATTGAGCCCTTCCAGATCATCCCAGACGCTTTGCTGTACATGATCGGTTCAGATGCGTCGACATCCTCAGTAAGGAACACTCTCACCAACGTTGGTTCCGTGGCATTGCGCGCGGTGAAGTGTGAGGTGACCGTGTTTAGGGCTGCGACGCTGTACGGCGATGCTATTTGGTACGCTTGCATGCATATTCGGAGAGTGCTCACGCTTGGTCTACTGCCCTCGACATGTCATCGCCTGCGAGTTCCCGCGACCCAGCCGTCGCTGCCGTGCTGCCAGGCCCGCGCTGGTTCGGGTGTGGCGGAAATGGGCTGGGAGCAGTTGAGCTGGGGCGTGAAGTTGCCATGTCTTCTCGCAAATGTGGTGGAAATGACTTGATTGCGTTGGTATTCGCCTGGGACTGGAGATGAGAGCGCGAGATGAGGTGGAAGCTGAGAGGGGGGAAGGTGCTCAAGCGCGCTATTGCATACTCTACTAGGGCGCTCTATACCAGCAGACGCGCGGCGACCTCATGTATCGATGCGTCCTTGCCGTGCCTCATGGTGGGAAGCATAGAAGGTATAGACCGTCATGAGATCCGCTCTATCAGCGTTCTACTGATCCTTCTATTACAGACTTAAAGATGTTGCTTACTTCCTCCTCAGCTTCGTCCATCGCACCAATTCTTGCTGATCCCTGCGTCTTGCTCAACCCCTCATCTCTGGCACCAAGTCCCCTCCCGCGCCCTTCACCAGAAAGTCGCGGACGTTCGTCAGTGCGCGGACCTCCATGCGATGTTGCGAATCGCGTGTCTCGGTGCCCATGTGGGGTAAGAGGCAGACGTTGTGGAAGTCGTTCCATCTTGGGTTCACGTTGGGCTCGTCGGGGAAGACGTCGAGGCCTACAGATGCGAGCTGGCGATATCGTTAGCGACCAGTGCTTTGAGATCGGTGCGGGACCTACATGGCCGTCCTCTAGCGCGCGTATCATCGCGGCTTCGTCGATGACCTGATAATTGTGAGCGCTGAAGATCTACTCACTCGTCAAGTTACCCTCACCTTCCCCCTCGCCGTGTTGACAATCACCGCCCCCTTCTTCAACGACCTAATCATCTTCTCCCCCACCAACCCCTCCGTCTTCTCATTCAACGGCACATGCACACTCAGCACGTCCACCTGTCCCAGAAAAGCATCCCTATCCTCCACATACTCAATCCACTCCGGCGCCTCCGGATTCCGCTTGCGGTTGTGGTACACGACCTTGGTGCCGAATGGCCGCAAGAGGTTGGCGAAGTACAGCCCGATGCCGCCGAGCCCGAGGATGCCCACGGTGACGCAGGAGAGATCGCGCGTGGCGTGCGCGACGGCGGGCTTCCAGGCGCCGCCGCGGAGGGTGTGCTCGCCGAGGGAGAACTGGCGGAGGCAGGAGATGAGGAGGTAGAGGGCGGTCGTGGCGGTCGCTTCGTCGACGGCGCCGGGGGTGTTGGAGACGCGGATGTCTGTTAGTGGAATATGTGGGGTAAGTGCATGCGAGATAAGTGGGGGAGCAGTGACGAGGACGCACTCTTCGCAATGCACGCCTGGACGTCGATCTGGTCGTAGCCAGCACCGTTATGTGCTATCCACTGCACGCCGCGCAGGCCATCTATCAACTCCTTGTCAAAGACACCGATCTTATTGGCAGAGCCATTGGATCGGTACATGGCTACGACGCCATCGTACTTGCCACCAGGCTGGAAGCCCTTTAGGAAGTCTGCACGGTCAGGCGAGTCAAGTTCCTATACTACTCGTCAGATAGCCAGTGAAGTGGATGCGATGGACGTACGATGATCTCTGCTAGATCTCCGAAGAGTTGCTTCGCGTCTTCAGACGCCCAACGGAGGCGACCTGGGAATGCAGATTGCGATCAGCTGCGTGCTCTTCCCTCGCCGAACCTGTATCTCGGACGTACCACAGATGAGGACCTTGGGGGACATGATGGCTGAGGACAGAATGGGGGACGAGCGTCGGCATTTCCGATAACAATGACATGGCAATGTCGCCGCGGCTCGCGCTGGCAGTATAGTTAGGGGCTTGCGCGCTCGAAGCGGACCGACGGCAATCCGGGTCGGTCACACTTGATCCCGGTTGAATTTTATGGACACAGTGGAATCTGCGGTACCTCTGCATACTGACTGAGTGCCCTGGTGATTGTAGGAATGCCTTTGATGTACTCTGGATATAATCAGATATCTACAAAAAATTACAGAGCGTTGAAGCGCCTTGGATCATCCTGGATAAACAAAAATGTACCCTCGACACGGCGTTTTTGCGCTGCCCTCCATGGCAAGATGGCCGAGTGGTCTAAGGCGCTACGTTTAGGCTCATCAGCGTATCCGTAGTCCTTCGGGGCGTGAGTTCGAACCTCACTCTTGTCAAAGCCCACCGTTAGGGTGACATTTTTGCAGTGACCACCGAAGTCCTACAAGGACGGAAGGAGTATCGCCAGGGGTTCTGAGGCATACGAAACAACCATCTCTAGACCTTACTTCGAAGGCGCTACATTTAGGCTTATCACGTATTATTTAGGAGGTCTTGCCTACCAAAAGGGCTTGCGTCATGCGCACGTGATCGCATCCGCCGAATATCAAGTACGCGCGTTCGCGCAGGGGAAGTATCGACCTCTTTCTTGGAATCTGCCATCTCACACAAGATGGCCAGCATCAACGCTCAGAAGCGCAAGCGCGTCGCCGATTCCCTCACTACGTCTGATTACGAGTCCGCCTTGCGCTTTCTGGCGTATGTGGAAATCCTGCAGACGCGCATTCGCGAGGACGAGAAGGCGCGTCAAGAGACCCTTAAAATGGAGCTCGCGGTCGTCCAAGCGAAGCTCAGACTGGAGGAAGTTCGGCAGGTTGGATGGGTCTGTGCGTATGGCGCATATTCCGCCGAAAAATAATCACGGTCGCGGTTTCACGCCACGGAATCGCGGTTTGTCCGGAGGAGGTCCCGTCTTTCTGTGTGGGTCTTGAAATCTCCTCCTCGCCGAGGTGCACCCTCAGATGGTCATGATAATGGCAACGAGGAGATGGAAAGCGCCGCCGACGCTGTTCGGACATTGCCGGCTGGGGCGGCAAGTCGGTCCGGAGCCTCCACCGTGTCTGCCGCTCATCCTTTCCTCCTCCTCCCATCGACATGCATGAGCCAAAAGCCGCAAGAAAGCAATACTGTACTATCTTACATCGATAAATTGACTATGGAGCTTTCCCTGAGTCCCAACATGGCACGTAAATCACGGCCCTTGCGCGATTCAGAGGGTGGCTCTTTGGTGGCTCTAGCTTGAAAATGTAGGCGCATCTGTGCGTGAACAGTGTAGAATAAGCTGTTGTAGTGCCAAGTGCTGATGGGTTCGTACGCTCTCCGAAGACGTGCGCTGCTAGCTGGCTAGCTGGACCACAAAACCTAACACCAACAACCACGCAACAAGGTATGCCAAGGGCGCAGGGTACTCAGAGAGCGACCGAGTCCGTTGTTATTTGTATTACTAGGGGATATTCCGTGCTTATAGTGCCAGACCGTAGTGATATACGGATTGCCACAAACGAGCTAGGACAATGCGAGACTGCGAGCGTTCGGGAAAACGCCTCAGAATTCACACAGGTTTTCTCAGGTT
>JAMQCK010000351.1:0-26771 GCA_024196135.1 Pleurotus ostreatus/Saccharomyces cerevisiae fusant | reverse complement strand
GTTCCCCTCCACAGTGAGAGGCGCCCATACCTGCGTATGGTAGACATAGGTCTCCAGATCCTCCGTCAAGCGGAAGTTCTCGTTCATCACGATCGCAAAGCGGCGCTCGAACGAGCCCGCACGGTTATGCTGAGCGATGATGGGCGACTGGGAGTAGTACTCGCTCTCCGGCGCCGAGCCCATCCATTGCTTGATCGTGGACATGACAGGGAGGGCGGGGAGACCGAACTCGCTGTAGAACAAGAGTGAGATAATGGTCCTGGGATGTATCGTATAGGCGGTAACTCACGAGACAAAGCGACCCCCCATGCGGTCGTACTCCTGATAAGGAAGCTCCTTGCCGCCCCATATATTCCACTTGAGCGTCCGTCAGTCTTCCTCCATCCCCTACCCCATAACCCACAACCTACCTGATGCACATCGCCCACCGTCGGATCCGCCGTGTCCCATCCCTTGCCTCCGTAGGGCGAACCCCGATGGTACGGTACCGGCGGATCCGTCAACGCGCCCACGACGTCCGGGAACACCTCTTCATAGAGCTTGCGCGCCGGCAGCGCTGCGACATCTGCAGACTCTATCAGTCCACCGTCAGATATCCCGCAAAACGATCAACTCACCACCCCATTGGAGCACCATTTGGTAGTCCTGATAGTTCGCAGTCAGACATATACCCGCGAAGAAGCTGCTGGCTCCTCTCACCTCATTGTTCCCGCAGTATATCGCCAAACTCGGATGATGGCGCATCCGCGTTACATTGTCCACCACCTCCTGCCGCACGGTGGCCACGAATGCCGGATGCGCAGGATACACACCACACGCGAACTGGAAATCCTGCCACACGAGGAGGCCGAGGTCTATGTGGTGCGCAGTCAGTCGAAGGCGGTCTAACGGAGGAGAAACAGATGCGAGATAGCCCACCATCGCACGCCTTGTAAAAGCAGTCGGGCTCGTACACACCGCCGCCCCACAGCCGGACCATGTTCTGGTTCCCGTCGCGCAGCAGCGTCAGCCAGGCGCGGTAGCGGTCCGGCGTGAGCGTCGTGAGGAAGTTGTCAGCGGGGATCCAGTTGGAGCCTGCGATAGATTGTCAGCAGTCGAGCGGTACGAGAGGTACTACGTCGACGACGAGGACATTGAACCCGAGTACTCACCTCCCATAAACATCCGCACCCCATTCACGCGGAAGAAGAACGTGCTGCCGGTCCCGTACTGATCGGGCTCCTTCAGCTCGTCCTGCACGAGCTCGACAGAGCGGAAGCCGATGCGCTTCGTCGTGGCGTCAACGACGGTGCCGTCCTGAGAGAACGTCAGTCGCAGGCAACATGGCGCCGATAGCGAAAGGCAACAGCCCGACTCACCTCATGCATCACCTCAACCACGACCTCGTACATATCTTGCGCACCGTATCCCGTCGGCCACCAAGGCTTGACATCCAGATCGTCCCAGACAATGACATCCTTGTACACTACGCCGTGAGCGGTGGCAGCTACGTCAGAGGTGGTAGCATTTGCGTCTGGAGTGGAGTGTCAGCCATCGCTCAAACTGAGTAGTGCTCTTCGGCAGCAATGCCTGCAAACAGATTCCACTCACCCTCCTTCACGATCTCATCCCCCGTCAACGACCTCGTTCCACCCGTCCGCACGCCCTCCAACCCCTTCAAGACAACCTTCTCCTGCCTAATCTCTTCTCCCGTTCCCTTCGCTTTCAGGATGACGTGCAAGCGCGCAGCATCCACCTCATCCACCCCATCCACCGTCACATCCACCCTCAGCGCCGCCTTCGCCAACGAGCCCCGCGTGGGCGTGCCCACCAGGCTCGCCTTGGTCAGCACGTCGGCGATGCGCGCGTCGAAGGACTTGAGGGTGACGGGGCGGTAAGGGCCGCAGGTCATGAGTTCGGGGCCCTAGAGGTATGATTAGCAAGACGTCCAACGGTGAAGCTAAATGTTCATCGAAGAGGTCAAGGCGCTCATCGGAAAGACTATCACGGCCTCCATGAAAGGAAAAATCTGCGCGCACACAGCACAATCATCGCACAAAAACCGAACTCACCCAATCCCACCTCCAATCATACTGCGCCTTGCGCACGTAGACGCGGCTTGGGTCGCCCAGGTTGGTCGACCCAGCGCGGACGCGCCCGTACTTGGCCTCTTCCGCTAGCGCGAGGGCTTTGGCGGACTTGAAGTGGATGAGGAGGGTGTTAAGGGTGGCATTGAGAGAGTTGGGCTCGACCGTGTGCGCCCAGGTCCTAAACTGGTTGTCCGCAGAGAAGATGCGGGTGCCGTTCTGAGAGGATCGCGCGCATACAATCAGTGCCGCAGCTCATAGGCTCGAAGGAAACAGGTCGAACGCACCAGATACACATCAGCAATGGCATCTAGCCCCGCAAACTCCAGGATGCCCCGCCTCCCCACATCCGCGTCCCCCACACCAAACTCGCACTTGTACACCCACTCCGCGTCGCCGATCCACTGCACCTGGTGCTCGTTGAAGCCGATGTATGGATCCGGGATGAAGCCGGCCTTTCGCAGCTCGACGTGGATCTCGGACGGGCTGGTGCGCGCGGAGTACCAGGCGGTGGTGAGTGCGTCAGGCGGGACGGATCCGTCAATGAGGTGCTTTGCGGGATTGTCGGGGTTGGTGGGTGTGACTGGGTAGGACGAGCAATTGAGAAGGTGAAGAGAAGGCAGGAGAGATGAAGAGCTGGTCAGTCGCGGTCCTTCCGCAAGGGTATGGACACTCACCATCTTCCGTCAGCCCTAGCTTCAGCTCATCGAGTACGTCCCCCTCCCCACGACGCTTCCACGCCCACCCCGAGTTCAGAGTAATCGAGCTGGTCTTGGCGGGCATCGTCGTTCAAGTCGCTGGCACTGGCAGTGATAGCGATGTCGGCCTACTCGTTGTCGGTGTAGTCGTCGATCGGCCGTTCACCGTCTCAGTCAAGGCGCTTATCGCGCTGCATCTCATCTTGAAGTACTATACCGCTTCGACGGTATCCGGGCCGCGACTTGAATGAGGGGAAAAGCGAACATGCGCCGAGGTCAGCAGTGGGTCGTTCTGAGCGTACCTATCGAGCGGGGAAAAGCCGACCGGTATTCTTGAGCTCAGCCTGTCAAGAGAAAAGAAAAAGTGACTCGATTATGTGGCTCAGAGTACGTCTGGGGTCTGGCTAATTGGACAGTACTCGGCAGATAGGAATTCGTGGACGGAGATGAGGTAGAGGAATTGGACGGCGAAGCGGGCCGCGACGCCACATATTCCTTTCAGTCACGTGCAGTGCGCCTACTGTCACCTACAAACCCACCAGAGTGCCCTGGACGCACGCACATAGGATGTAGCATCTCGTTGCACATTGCTCAAGTGTTGCTTACCTTGATTCTGCGGTAGAAGACAAGATTAGCGCGTAATTGAGGCAGGGCAGTGACTCCGCTTGACTTCGATAAGGAGCGAGCTCACAGCCTCGCACGCAGGGTATTTAGGGCAAGACTTCGGCGGCTTGCTTCAGTTCCCAGACATTCCAATTGCCCTTCAGCAGCATGTCTTCCTCCTCTGACAACGACAACAGCTCTGCCCGCCCGCCCAGCCCCTGGCCCCCAAGCACCTCTCTCCTCAAGCACATCGCCCACGCTGGCGCCCTCGACGAACTTTCCAACGCGCCGTCCATCCGTCAGCAAATTGCCACGCAAGGTCACAGCCCCTCCGTATACCCGCGCCATCGCGATGACTCTGATCCCGAGGATCGCACGCGCAAACCCTTTCTCTACCTGCTCTACCAATCAGGAATGCACGGTCCGCAGCATGGGTTTCGCCTGCTGGTTGGAGAAGCAGGCATATGTCCCGCCAATGCGGAGAACGCACTCCTAGCGCGCGGCGAGATCACGCTCGGGACGCACGAGCTCGTCCATCTGCAGGCCAACGGAGATATCGACGTCGTGTCGAACGTCGAGGACGGAGAGCCCGGCTACGGAGTAGTCACCTCTCGAATCGTCGCTATCTTGACGCGGTCTGAGGCCATCACGGCCGTCCCGTTGATGGAGGGGGCTTTGAGCCGCAAGATACGGCAAGAGGCCTGCTACCCGCGCTCGGTGGGCAAGAAGCCCGGCCCTCTGAGCACGGCGCCCTTGACTGGTGCCGGCTTGTTGCTCCGCCTGACCGAGGAAGGGTCGGGGAGGGTCCGCGGCGTTCTTCTCGTCAAACAGGATACCTCTCCCAAAGAATCTGAAAAGTTCGTCCTGGAGATGATGAAGGATAGGACGGAGCCGTGTCTGGTGGTATGTGAGGCGGGGAGGAGCTGGGTATATGAAGAACATACCGATGCACCGGCCGAAGTGAGTTTCATCCAATCGGCTGGAAGCTAGTCTACTCAAACGCTCGTCCAGGTGATCGCCGACTGTCATCTTGAGCATGACCGCCCTGCCGAGGTATCGGGATGAAGTAGGAAAGATAGCACACACAACACTGGTATTATGTTCGATAGATATGTGTACAGGACATACTGGTAGGCAACAGCTCAGATGATAGTCTGTGAAGGCGGTTGTCTACACTCACAACGCCTCCTCGCTAAGCTGTCTTCCTCCACCTCCTTCCCTCTGCCTCTCTCGCTGCTACCAGGCGTGCGATGTAGGATTTCGCCTTCACAGCACAAGCATCGCGGCACCGAAGGCCGCAGCTACCGCCAGAACGGGACCTCCGCCAATGTTCTTCATGGCCCGCGCGCCATTCGAGTCACCCGTCGCGGTCGACCTCGCGGCAGTGGTCCGCGTCGAGGTGATGCGAGACGGCGCGACCAAGCTGGAAGGGACACCCGTGTGCGAGACTGTAGAGGCGGCAGAGGTTTCGCTGGCGAGGACAGCGGAGGACGTGGCGGAGGTGGTCTGGGCAACGCTTGATGAGCTGCTGCTCTCGATCGAGGACGCGGAGTCCGTAAAAGTCGTTTCGGCGGTGCTAGCAAGCAATCAGCATTAGGCGAGTTCGCACTTCAAGCTCAACCACGACACACACCTGCTACTCTCGCTCGTCGAGCTCTCCCCGCTCGAGCTCTCCGTAGACGGAGCGCTATCCGTGCTCGAAGTCTCGGCCGGCGGGCTCGTCTCGCTGCTGGTGGTCACCTGCTCGCTTGAGGACGGCGCCGAGTCCGTGATCGACACCACCGTGGTCTGCGAGACCGTCGTCTCCGTCACCGAAGGGGAAGTCGTCTCCGTCACAACCGACGTCGCCGTGGCGGTCGCTACCGCGGTGATGGACTCCTGGCGTTTGACGAAGGCGGGGGAGCTCGCCGCAGGCGCCGCAAGAAAGACGGCAGAGACGGCGAAGAAGAGAGTAGAAGCGCGCATTGCGGATGTGAAAATGAATCGAAGGGAATGTGCACTCGAGGACGAGGTGTGGGCCGGTGTCTTGTCGAAATCCGAAGCCGTGAACGAGTGTGCTGGCAAAAGGGCGTCGGGCCGCTAAGCGGGGAGCCTTGTCTTGAGCGGGGAGTCTTGAAGCTGGAAGTCGGTCGCTTGCTGTCGTCGTGGCCGTCCGAGTCGAAGTCGCGTCGAGATCCGAGTCGCAGTTCTCCACCCCGCGGACCAAAGATCTTCGCTGCGCCGGCGATCTGTGGCGCTAGCCCCGGCACGCAACAGTTTCGATCTGTAGCAGCGAGCTTGAATTGAACCCGTCAGCCTGTTGGACAGCGGGCGGGATACTTAGCCCGCCCGTGAGAGGAGGTCAGCGCCGCGGTCACATGAAGGCTGGGCGCGATGCGCGCTCTAGTTTATCTCGCCGATGAAGAAGGACGGGCAGAGAAAGTTGCTCTCTCGCGCAGAGATACTCGCAAAGTTGTAAATTCATCAGTCACGAAGCAACGAGAGCAGGAGCCAGGCTGGAGTCGCGGGTTGCGGGGGCGATTTCCGTTCCCGGAAACCCGGACCGGTTTTTTTCCGGGTCACGCCGGTGCCACGTTGTCTCCAGTTACTCCTCTTCCTCTCCACTACATCGTCGATTTTGTGGAAGATCGCCCTGATTTCAGGTGTGTTCTGTATCAATTTCGCATTACTTTACGAGTGGTGCTTAAAAGTGCGTAGGCACACGTCGCTTCCAACGCTCACTCATATACCTGTGCAGAAATGAGCATTAGAACAGACAATCTTGAGCATCTGCAGGCAGAAAGCGACATCTTATTCGCCCGGGCTCGGTCTTGCTACGCTCCGGACCCTGCAGAGGCCGCGATTCTTGCTCGCCGCATCCACGACTGGCAGGCGATAGACGCGCGGCTTGAGCACGAAATCGCTGCACTGACGCTTCGGCGGCAAGTGCTTTCCACACAAAATCTGTTCAATAAGACCCTTCTCTCTCCTTGGCGACGAGTGCCTGTGGAGCTCTGGATCGAAATCTTCACGTATGCCCTTCCTTCTGACTGGGCGGAGGCATACGCTGGAAGACGCAGGCTGTATATGGCCCAGGTCTGCTGTGCGTGGCGCGACATCGTCTTCGGAATCCCGCGTTTCTGGAGCATATTCAGGATTTTCCACAATTACAACCCCCCTGCTCGATACGGACCTGCCATTCGCGCTGAGATGGAGAGGATACCCGTTGACGTGTCTCTCGTGCTCGACATTGACATGACGGACGAGTCGTCGATGAGCGACGTGGGTCTCTCCTCGAATGCATGCCACTGGGAATACTTCTTCGCGCGCTGCCGTCAGTGGAGAGTGGCACGGCTAAGCTTCCCGTTCAGGACGACCTAAAAGATGCTGCGCGGTTGCACGTTCCCCAACTTGTAGCGTCTTACCCTCGGCTCAAGCAAGCAGGACAGGTCCGCTCTCTCCATCTTCACGCACGCACCTCTTTTGCGGGAAATTCAAAGCGTCCTGCGCAATCTCGACAGGGTCATCGCGCTTCCAGAATTTTGAATCATCGAAGACATCCACATCGAGTGTGCTACCACTGCGTCGCGCGCTGGAGTCTTTATAACGCCAGCCGTCGGTGCTGGTCCTGACTCTCTGGGGATCGGCCTATCATTCGAAAACAGCCGCCGTGTTCCCCGTCCTCGAAGAGATGACGCTCGCATATGATGCTATTGACCTCGCCTTCGAGATCTGCGCATCAGATCACAGGGCCTTGACCATGATCGGCGACGTTGACCCACCTTCGGAACCCAATAGTACTTTCAAGGCATACGTCGACCTCCTGAAAAGATCGCCAGAGGTACTCAAGCTAGAATCTCTTGCTCTATTGGACGTAGTGGTGGTTGCGGACGAGTTTGCGCAAACTCTTCGCCGCATGCCCTCCCTCACTTCTCTTGAGGTCGGTGTGTATTCTACGGATTGTTACGACAGTCCGGCACCTCTCAATCGATTGACGACCTTACTCCAACGTCCCCACGATCCACACCCAACGGACCTTCTCCCCAACCTCACGTGCCTGGTTATCGGTTATCGCAGACCTAAAGGTGCCTCGCACTCTGAATATAGTTGGCTATTGGATCGCCTGCGCGTGCTGGCTATTACGAGGAGACCACTATTTGTGGCGCACACTACAGGCTTTGCGACTCTCACTACGTTTGGTAAATCGTACGAAAATGTCCCGGACGAGTTGACCATCGACGCCATCCGGAACAGAACCATACGGCCTTTCTACATACGAGGTTGGTAGATCATGCCGGATTCAAGTAGTCAGTGCCCGCATTTAGGTATATGGTTCTCGAAGGAAAGTAGAACAAGACATATCATTCGCAAAGAGTATCTGGCTCAAACGTAGGTAAAAAGATCGGAAGGAACCACTAACGTCAGTAAACGAGCAAGACACGACTACAGAATCCTAAAGCCGTCAAATCTCACCAAAGATGAGGACCACGTAAGTACGGAACTGTCCAGATATAAGATGAATAATAAAGAAAGGTCCGTGATCAAACCCAGCACTCGCCGTCGAATGCGTTCTGCAACACCACCTAGGGCGGCGGCGGGATGAACCTCGAGGCATCCCGACCACGCGAAGACTTCGGGTGCCGACGAGCGTCGTAGTACCCCGGAGCAGCCCTCGGCGCAGTGTAGAGCTCGGGCGCGGGCAAGCTCTGAGGCGCACCCACCGGCGCCGAGTACGATCCAGCGGTCGAAGCAAACGACGTCGTCCGCGAACGCGAAGACGGCGGCGCGCGAGGGAGCGGCGTTGGCGAAGGGTAGGCCGAGTGGCTCAGGTGCGAGGGCTGCCGCTCGCTTCCGCGCGAAGTGGCGGCGTTGGGGAAGTTGGCGATGCTCATCGAGGAGAATGAGGACGCGAGGGAGTAGGCAGGCGACCCGGGGATGGGAGCTTCGTGTCCAGACCGATGGTGCCCACCTAGACGCGCATGCGCGTGAGTAGACGGATGATACGTCGACGAGCCCGGGGCGGAGGACACCGACATAGCGGGGGACATCGACGGATACATGGACCGCGTACGCGCTCTCGGCGTGGTGTCCCCGCTCACCGAACTGCCCGAGGACATCGACGCCGTCTCCGCCGACGGAGGCAACGGTCGCCCACGCCAGTGCGCTGGCGGCGGCGTCATTCCAGCGAAGTCGGCATTGAATTCGCCAACGTCATACTCGCTGCCAGTGTCCGAGCCTGCGTCACTTTCACTCAGGGACCCGGCGGAGGAGGAGCCGCCTGAGCTAATAGACGCCGTCGAGTCACTGCTGTACCCACGCTCGCGAGGGTGGTAGAAGTGGGGCGGTCGAAGGGGCCCAGTCGTGTTGCTCGGGTGACCTGAGCGATGCGACTGCGCAGTATACGGTCGAGAGCTACTAGGGAGAGCGCCGTTACTGGGATAAGGGGGGATGACCGCAGGTCCGGTTGTCGCTGGTCGGACGCCCGTGTACGGGCGTAGGTGCTCTGGAAGGGCGCGAGGGATGGGTGGCATAGTGGCTGCGCCAGCCCGCGATGGATAGCGAGCGGGAGTGGATGCCGTGCGCAGGCGGCGCGTTGTATATTCTGGATCAGGTATGGGTCGACGCCCGTCGAGCATGTCGACGATTTGCTGCATCTTGCCCCTCTGCTCGGCCAAATAGGTTCCAGAAAACCACACACCCTCCGGAAAGGAGCCAGCACAGTTCCTCCGTATGGAATCTTCGATCGTCTTTGCCATCCATGGGAAAGCACTCGCATTCCTTGGGTGGCGATCAGTGTTGGATGTTTGCAATAGGACACGAGACTCACTTGAGAAGCAGGCAAATGTCTGCCGCGTCCCAACGCTTGAAGCGCCGCAGCTTCAACGCTATTGACCAGTACATGGGCACGCTGGTCACCGAAAGTGACTTCCCCCTGAACAGCGTCTGCGATTGCGAATTTCCGTTCAGATGAATAGCTGCGTCGTACACCGGAAAGCGGGCTAGGCCAGATGCGCTGCGTGTCGATCTTTGGTTAGGCGATGATCTAATGCCACGAACACACAGCACATACTCAGTCGTAGTGGGCAGAAAATGGTCCGCGTTCGCGTTGAGCCACTCGGGGTCTACGCGGAGATCACTTGCGGCCTCTCGTGCTAATCCTTGAAGCCGGGCGCGTGCATCTATAACTCCACGCAGATGCCACTCTGTAGCAAAAGCGTTGCCTATGTAATTGACATCGCGCGTTGTAGTGCGCCGCGGCTGAAACTGAGTCTGCGCCAACTCAGGGTGCAAAAGAATTGACGCGCCACCGTGAACAACAAGCGTCACGGGGTGATCTCCGAATTCCTTCGAAAGAAGCGTGTCAAGCTGGACGAAGAGCCTGTAGATAAGGTCAGCATCGAGGGGCACTGGCCAGCTGGGTGGCGGCGGTGGCGTAGAGAAGACGAGGTTCGTCGGAGGGGGAGGAATGGCGGCGGCGCTAATCAGCGGGGCACGGCTCATGGCGGGGTCGGAGCAGATATAAACTTGGCCAAGGACAACACTCGAGGCGCCTTATATGGCGGCGGACACAAAAACATGAGTTCCCACGGTTTGTGTCGAGTGCAAGAATGCATCGAATAGCTGTTCGACTGCTGTAGACTTGTACTTCTATTTTGGCTTCGCACTGAGCAGAGACAGCTACACTGGCAGCGCAGGGGCTGCCACAGGCGCCTGCAAGTGTGGCGAAGGACACAGGTGAGTCACTGAATGTCGGTGGAAGCGCCAGAATCGAACTTGAAGTTGTGGTGAGTCATACGGTCAGTCTCACCTCCTTTGTGATCACTGATCATACGCAGCCCTTTGAGGCTCGCTGGCTGTGAAATCCTGCTACTATCAAAGGATCCGCTACCTCTTGTTCGGAGTGAACATTGTTCAACTTGTTGAGATGTTGACGGTAGAAAGAAAGGAGTGATCACAAAGATCGGCGTCGGGAACGTGCCTATCCGCATTCGGGCCGCGAAGAGGCGCCCGAACCCAGGCATGATTCGGCGTCTTCATCAAACTCTTCTGAGTCTTCACCTTCCAACACTCATCGTACTCCCTTTCCCTCGCCCGAATTGTCGCTGCAATTTCGTCCATCATGGACATGCCACACTTCTTGACATTGTATTCGGCCCGCGCCGGCTGATACGACGAAGCCGCCGAGACCATCTCATGACCTCAGCGCCTACCTTGAGAGGCGGTGCTCAACAGCAGAACCTACGTCTTGCAGTCATCACCGGCACCTTGGGCTGCTCTCGACGTCCCTGTCTTTGCTTCTTCCCATACATCTCACCGCGTGGATCCGCAGCCTCTAGTGGCTACGCGCAGTGACTCTTCAGTCCGCTCAGTTGCGCAGTCGTTTGAGCGCGCGCTTATAACAGATCTCGGTGAGTCGATCGAACCATACCGCTCGAGCATCTCACTCACCTTACTTCCCCCTTCCCCCTGCACTCAATTCCACTGCCAGTATGATTGTCAACATGGAGAAGGCTGCGCCAGCACCCCCGCCGTCCTACTCAGCCGCCACTCAAGGCCCGCCTCCCTTCCCCTCCGGCTCGCACCGCAAGAGACGTATCACGGACATACCGCCTCACCTCCTGTTGAACATCGTGTACGCGACGCTGCCTCAGACACCGTATCTCGACGAGAGCACGGCCGAGCGGCAGCGAAGGGTGCTGTACTGGATCTCCATGAACCTTCGCATCGTCAACCGCGCGTTCTACATCGGTGCGTCCAATTCACTCGTCTTGATGTACCCCGGAACCTAATCCTTGCACAGCTTGCATGCACGTCCTCCGGTCGATCTATCTTCCCGCATACGAATCCCTCGTCCGCCCGCCGTACACCTCCGACCCGTTTCCCCTCCTCATCTCTGCCCCGTCATACGAGGACTCAACATCAGAGAAGCACGGCCCGCCTTCGACTTCGCAGGAAGCGCTCCCGACCCCGTTCCCCGACACCCTCCCTCGCGAGACGCGCGTCTTTGACCTCTTCATCGCGCTCAAGGTCCGCGAGGACGCCTGGGCGGATGCGACGTCGCTCCACCTAGAGCGCGAGGAGGCGTACAAGGACATCTTCAGCGTCATGCAGCCCCGTGCACGGCTTGAGGACCTAGTCTGCAAGTACGGCGTGCGCGACGGCGTCGTCTCGTACTCGGGCTCCTCGCGCGCGGGCACGCCGACTCGGGGAGGTCGACCGATACCGTTCCGCTTGCTGAGCGCGACGTTCAGTCCGTGGCGCGTTGGGCTCGTGCTCACCCTGTCGTCGAGGCGGAAGACGATTGTGGAGGTGCAGCGCAGCTCGCGTGATGAGTCGCTGGAGAAAGCTGCCAAGCTTCTCGTCTGCGAATTGCGCGAGTGGGCCGCGGAGAACTGGAGGTGACGGTGCCTGGTCCCCGGGTGGACGTGAGGAGTGCGGGGGCGGCCTCCGGAATATATCCCCAAGCGCTCTGCCTCAGGGACTTAACATATACTCTACGACGCATAAAAGATATATGACCCTGTACAATACATAACTTTTCTGTCCAGCTTCTTATGACATGGACTAATGACTGTCGGGAATACAAACCCGAAAGGAGCTAACAGTGCAGGTGGATGCCTTCACCAGAGGACGTAGCGTTATAGTTGGTTCATGTGGGTCCAGCGGCTGAGCGCACGTGACCTGGCTTCGGCATCCTCCGCGGACTGATTCCGACGTCGGTCGCTGCATGCCATCATCAGAGCCACGATCTCGCCGAGTGTACACACCTCCGCTGGGCCCTTCTTCTACCTTGCGTAACTCGAAACTCCTACCGCCCTCGTTCTACGTTCTTCCACAGCCGTCACAATGGAGTCACCCGCGAAGTCCGCACGAAGTCGACCTATCGAAATACCCGAGCTACTTTGTGCAATCCTCGATTCAGCCGGCGCTCGTCCAAAATACGTTGTGCATTGTATCCCAACGAGCATGGATATATGCACGTCTGCTCGATTACTCAGCAGATACGCGCTCGTGTCAAAATTCTGGAACGAATGCGCTACGCCCTTGCTCTGGGAGATGCTTCCGGACCAGCTGCCACTGTTGAAGCTCCTTCCCACGGATGCGTGGACTACCATTGACGTGAGCAGGCAGTCGTCTTTTCTTGAGCAGGGTAACGCGACCCAATTGGTGAGTTCAGCAACCTCGATCGGGAGAATTTTGGGTTGAGTCATTTTATCAGCATATTGCCAGGGATCTGAGCGGAAAGGATTGGGAGCCTATCGAGAAATTGGGCCGGCACGTGAGAGTCCTGCGCTTCGACAGCCAGCTTTGCACGCCATCCAGTCTTGCCATGATATCTGCGACTCGTCCCAATGCGCTCCCCTTACCTAACCTCGAGCGGCTCCATGTCACCACACACGAACCCAGCGACAATGATTTCCTGCCACTTTTATGCTCTCCAAAACTGTGGGACCTTCAGATATGGGTGCAATGCGACGGTATCCCGGTACTTGGCGACATATCGCGCCAGTGCCCCCGCCTTGCCCATCTTCTTCTCACTCTCGCGGAACATGATTTTGACCGTGACCTCAAAGGAGCGAAGGTTTTGGGCTACAACATTGTGTCTATGCCTACCATCACCCACTTATCCCTCCTTGTCGGCCTCGATATCGCGGGTCTGCTCGTAGTGGTCCTCGGACACTGTCAACAACTCACCCATCTGCGACTTTGCGACCCCTCGCATGTGCTGATGAAGCCGGAAAGCGCATTGGCTCTTCATGCACTCGAATCGACCCTCATCTGGTCCCTGCGCTCTCTTCACCTTCCTCGCGTGTGCCCGGATTTTGCTATGGCTCTCCTGCGGTCACTGGGTAATGAGCCGCTCGAGATGGAGGTCCTGAAGATGCCGATCACCTGCTTCCGCACCCGCGACGAGATGAGGCAGCTGATCGAGGCCGTAGCCCAGCACTGCTCTCCAGCGACGCTGGTGCATCTCAACATAATAGCCGGCCAGCCGCCCATTCCCGTCGTTAACCAGCTTCCCAATCCGGCCATGGTACCCATCGAGTTCTTCCGCCCGCTCTCCCATTACCGACTGCTGGAGAGTGCCTCTCTCGGCGAATCCGGAGGGGCCATAGGCCTCACGGACGATGACTATGCCGAGCTCGCGCAATGGTGGCCGAATATGGTGCACTTGCGCATACCGAATGTGACGGGGACAGCGTCGACGCTCAAGACCCTCCTTGCTTTCGCTCGGCACTGCAAGAGGCTCGAGACCGTCAATCTTAAACTAGATGCGTATTCGTTATCCCTGTCTAGCGAGGAGATTGCAGCAGCTATACGCGGAGGCGTTCCTGCGCTCAAGCGCTTGGAGATCAACGATGGGCGTATCGGAACGACTGACGACGTAGCGGATTGTCTCAGTACGCTGTTCCCTGCGCTCATGGAGGTGGTGTATCGTGGCGATGACGAGTGGCACTATTACGACGACGACGACGAAGGCCCGGTGATTGCCCGCGAATATGCGTGGGATCGCGTATCGAGGATGCTGCGCTGGCATCGCAAGGTCAAGAACGGACCGTGGGTGGACTTCGAAGAATTCGAGGACAAACGTGGGGAGTAGCATATCCTACTTACAATGTATACATCTCTGCAAAGCATGTCGGGCCTTTGACCTGGTGATTCTCACTACTTGTTACCTAGATCCCGTGGCGTCGACACTTGTAGGTCCAAGATCATTCACCACGTGGCTGTTCTGTGCCAGTGTTTGTTTGGGCAGCCTCCCGGCTGTCATCATCATCTGGCCGTGAGAGTATCTCAGGTTTGAAGTGTCAGCATATATGGCATGGACAATCTTCGTCCTTCGCGCGAATTGACGTGCTGTCCCATTCTAAGTCCGTTGCACCCTTTGTTTCCTGTCGGGGATACAGATCTTCGCGCACCTCGCGAAGTCGTCCGAACATGGTAGCCCTTGTTCTGCCTTGACGACGGAATCCGAGTATATTACGATTCTGCGCTCTGATATCTCCCCTACTCCCTTGTCTGCAGTGTACGCCCGGTGCGTCTCCGACTTGAAGTTTGCAGTCCATCCGTGCGTCCTCTTCTGGCATGCAAAAGTCCATCGGCTCATTCTCTTCTCAGTTATCGTGTATACAAAATGTCCTGGCCTCCGAAACACTTCTATCCGCAGTCGATGATGTGGCCACAGCCGCCACCACGCCCGGGCTCGATGTCAGCGTTGACGCCACCGCCTCTCAAGCGCGGCGGTCATCTCGTCGATCTACCACCTCTCACCCCCGGCGTGAGTCCTTCTCCTTTCAAGGCATGCAGATGAGCTCATGCTATATCAGCTCGTTAATCGTGACTCGAGACTGTCGCAATTTGCGGCTGTCGAGCAGCAGGCCAATCTCTTCGGCGATGTCGTTTCCTTCCGGCCATCCACAAAGACGCCCGCGGAACCAGACACGTCTTTAATCAACCGTCTCCCCTTCGAGCTCCTCTCCGAGATATTCATCCTCTCGTTACCTCCCGTCGATCGTTGCTGGATGTTCGGCGAGACCATTGATGCGCAGGAAGGCCGACGCAGCCCCAACATACCTTCGCATCTTCGAGCGCCCGCGGTGCTCACGGCGGTTTGCGCCTATTGGAGCGCCGTCGCGACAGGTACTCCCTGCCTCTGGACCAGAATCCTTGCCGACGACCTCTGTGCGCGCCGGCAGCTGCACTGGGCCGCGCTTCATGTCCGAAACTCAGGAAATCTACCTCTCATCCTTCATGTTCGCACGAAGCCTGGTACCCCGCATCTAGCGCTTGATGCACTACTTCGGATAATCGTGCCTCATGCGCAACGGTGGCACACACTAGTTCTTTTCGCGGACAGTCTCAAACTCGACGACGCCCTCTTCCTGTCTACCGCGCGTGCCGAGTCGCTGTCCTCTGTCATGATCCACGGCGTTCGTTCGGACATTCGTGACACAATCTGGTCGTGGGCCATGTCGTCGCCCCACCTGCGACAAATTTCGCTCACTCTCGCGAACAACAACATACTCAGACTGGTGAACCAAGCGCCAGACACCTGGCAGGACTTACGCGAGCTGAGCCTTTTAAACCGAAACTGTCGGACGCCCGAGGTTCTCATGCTGTTCCAAACGTGCCCGCGCATGGAAGTGCTACATGTCGACTCCCTCGGCTGGCCCAGGCTTCCCGATGACGGCGACCTGTCTGTCACCCAAGCCCCGAATCTTCACACACTCATGGTGGTCAATCGGGCCGATGACACGCATACCTTCTTTGCCCACATTCTTGTTCCTCGTCTCCGACATCTTGCCATCGATGATCACGCTAGCCACGCGAATTCCCACTTGCGGAGGCAGCTGTGGTCGACCGCCACAGATATGCTCGCAAAGTCCGGCGCTAGGCTCGAGCGGTTCCTGTATACTGGCGACGAGGAGCAACTTGTCGAACTAGTACAGCGGGATACTTTTCAGGATCTGAAGGAGCTATCGGCATATAGGATGCCGACCTCGAGAAAACTGTTAGATATTCTAACCATCCATTCCTGTCATTGCTATCTCCCGCTTCTCAGCGACTTGTCCGTTGGTTGTACTTGGGGAGCAAAAGAGGCAGCGTTGGACAAGATGGTCATGTCTCGCAAGGGAAGCTTACGTATCTTACAATTCTGGTGCTTGATATATCCGATAGATCTAACCACCCTGAAGGGAGCAAGTGCAGATTGGTGAGTTAGGAATGTATATGAGTAACTCATCCTTTACACCCACGAAAAGCCAACTTTTTAGCCCAAGACTCAACGCTGCAACCAATCATGATTACGATTCTCAGGCACAATTGCGGGAACTTACCGCGTTCGCCACAAATTGCCTGATACAGTTACAAGCAACGACGTGACGCGATTACTTTGACCTGGCCTTCGCGTCACACCGACGCTGCGCGTAGCGCGGCGTGTCGGTGTGGCGCGAATCAACCGTACACATATATTAGTACAATATTTAATGCCCAACGTACATCTTTCTTCTCTAAGGTCGCACAATCAGATGTGTGACTTGGTGTGACCTCCCGAAATAAGTCGCGCTTTAACCAACACCACCATCGCCGTTCTTCTCCCTTGCCGTCTTTCACCTCCCCTACCCCTTTCTCCACTTTTCATTCCTCAAATATAGCATCTGGTAGAATTTTATCACTGCCCGGCCCATGTAACAACATGCTTGCTGGCGAGTCGCCACCACGCCGCCCGGCGCCCGTGCCGCGGCAACATCGGCTGAAGGAGGCGGGCGAGAGGTGTGGGATCATACCCTCTCCGTCTTCGATGATACTAACATTCTACATGCATCCGCGATGACGCACGAGCACCTACGCGGTTGACATGGCGGCTCACGCAGGAGCACCTTTGATCGTCCCCGCCCTTCCATATCTGCTCTCAGACAATTTTCGAGGGTGGACAGTAATCGCTCGAGGCGTGAACAGCACCTTCAGCAGCACCCTCATGACCTGCGTCGCTCTTTCGTGTCCCTGCTCCCTCTCGCACCGCTCGCGCAGACCGCAGATGCTTCGGGTGTAAGTGGGCCTCGCGCGTGATATGCGTAGACGGATAGCAGCACAGGAACGGCAGCGTGGGCAGTAGCACAGTGTGCAGCGGTGGCAAAAGTGCGCTGTCCTCCCTCTCCACCTTCTATCCCGTCGGGAGTCACTCTCGCCGTTGACAACAAGAAAGTCGGATGTACTCCCACCCACTACTTCATGCACCACGCCTTACGGCCCCCTTCACGCACAGCACCTTTACTTCCTCCTGCAGTGTGGGGTGACTACAACTCCCCCTTTTGTCCCTTTGCAAGAGGTGAGCTGTGCTTCTAGTCAGCTTCAATGGACGCGCTACGTGCCACCGCCTCTCCCTTATCGTCCCCCATTTCCCACTCCCATCCCCATAGCTCCTCCATCATTCAGCTACCCCACTCAGCATCATACGGCACGTACTAACCTCTCCCTCCACCATCCTTTCCTCACCTCTCCCCCGTGATGCAACTGGACGGGTACTCGACGAGCGAGGGACTTATTGTCCGCGTGTGCGATGCACGTCCCTCACGATCAGCGCCTCACGCTGCCCTGTCTGCTATCTTTCCTTCAACCTTTGCTCCTCCCCTCGAACTCTATGCACTGCTATGCGCACATGTTGGACCCTTTTACAGTGGCAAATGGCGCAAGTCCCCTTCACTGAATTTTGTAAAATTCGTATACAGTATTGTAGTACGTCAACCATCTTGTGCGAGAATGAAAAACTGTTATTTGGCCTTCCTTCGGCCAGAGAAACTACTGCACGAGGGCAATGTGGAATTCACTTTCAACAACCTCACTGATGACTGAGCCGCGGGACATTCCTAACTCACCGTATGCCACGCGCAGCGTTGGCCCTCTAAAGACTAGTTGGTTGACTGTATATTTCGTAGACACACCATATGAATGGTAGCTTTGCATAATCCTAGTAGCACAGAACATACCATAATCGCGAATAACCTACATCACACACAAGCCATGTAAATAAGATACATTACCCCCTTGGAACTCGATGTCCGTTGCGAAGCTCAAAGGCAGCCGCTCTTTCACCTCGCGTATCAAGTGAGTCTGCGCTTCTGTGTGACGTATATCGATGGCTAGAAGCGCCGAAAAGTTGACAAGGGTCAGCGACTTCATGAAGTCGGTATTTTGCATGCTCGAGACATCGATCGCCAGACGACGAAGCCCAATTTTGGGTATGATCTCGCAGTGTATAAGAGGAGCTAGATCGACGGATGGGGCCACAGAGACCCAGCTCAGAGCTCCGATGCGTGTTTGATATTCGTCTGATCCCATGCTTTCTGAGCCCCCGGTGACGATAGAGTCAAGGGCCAAGGCTAGCAGTCTGGAGGATTGGGATGACACTTGCCCACTTTCGCTGAGATCCGCAATGTCCGAGACTGTGACATCGCAGGAAAGAGTCAGCGATCCAACGTCGAAGAGGGATAGGTTTCGAAGAGATTTCCAAGGGTATGGGACATTCTCCTTCGCGCCGGAATAGACGACGCTGTTCAATATCAGGTCGTCGGGGACCCCCTCGCTAGAAGGAGTCGCCGCGTCTCGCAGGACCTCCGGAGGCATCTGCACATGAATTGCCTGCCAAAAGGCGAGGGAGTCATCGTGGTACAGAGCCGAGAACAACTGGTCGACCGGCGCGCGCTTGTTCCATGTCGTAGGCTCAAGACGGACACTGATAATCATCCCAGGCGCGCTGGCGGCAGATTTTGTCGCATTGACGTGGTGGCGAAGGAGATCGAGATTGGTATCGAAGGTGTTCAGATCACCGAGGTCGTCAATTAGGACGTTCAGGCAAATGCCCGATTCCCAAAAGAGCAGCCGAAGCCTGGGAGCGAACTCGCGCTCGACCGCTGCAATGGTAAGAGTGTGGCCGTCGTTGCGAGCGAAAGGCGCAGGAGGGGTCAATGCTCCAGACGAAGAAGGTGGCAGTGAGCTAACTCCATTGTCGAGACCTGTATCGTGTGAACATGAGCAACGGAACCATAACTGTCGATAGACAACGCACCTTGGCCGAATGGAACATGAGTCTGAACGTCAGTTTCATTCGCTTCGAACGGATCATCCTGCACATCAGCGCTAGCGACGTCTGGCGCATCGCCGGCCTGCCCTTGTATAGATGAAGGCAAACCTTCGTCAGGCGCGCCCTCCGACTCGGCGTACTCGAGGTCAATACTTCGAGATTCAGAATCTCCAGCACTGTTCGCGTCCATGCAGGCGTCCTCCTGATTCTCATCGCTCCCACAAGCCGGATCTCCATTGCCAACTGGGAGTGGATTCTCGGCTTCCATCAGCGATGGAACATCTTCATCCAGCGCTTCCTCATGTTGAGGTTCCTCGGAGTAGGCTAAAGTGACGCGTGAGTACATGCGGTAGGATGGGAAAATGAATCGCGCTCACGAAGAGGTGATAGTAAAGGGTGTTGCGGGGTCCCGTCGGAGAAGGTCAAAGGCGCGCTTTGATTGTCTCCTTCTGATGCCGGATTCTGCGAGGTTGTGACATTCACGTCGAGAACGCCAGCAGCACTCGTGGGACGAATCGGCGAGATGGGACAGGGATCGTTCGTCGAGTCGAGCATGTTCGCTTCTGCGCCCTCGGGGCGCGGCCGGGTCTCCGAGGTACGGCTTGCACCACCCTCATCAGGCGCCGGAACCGGAAGTGGAGGATCCTGAGCCGGACTGTGCGCACGCCCTTCAGCGTTAGGCGCCACAATCGGAGGCTGCGGATGGGGACTTTGCTGCGTCGCAGACGATGCATTCTGTGAACCGGGTTGCCCAAAGCCTCCATTGGCCTGTGACGCCAGGAAGCGCTGCGTGTTTGCCTCGTGCGCGTCCAGAATGTTGCGCATGAGACGTGTGAGTCCCGCGTAGAACTCGCGACTGCGTTCGAAGTCGCGACGAGCTTGGGAGTTACTCATAGTGTGGTTCTGACTGCTCATCCAAGTCAGTATGTGGAGCTTCAGGTACTAGTAGGATGAAAGACACACTTTGAGTCCAACAGGAGCTTGTCAGTTCGAGAGCAAGAGCTATTTGTCAGTTCGAGAGCAAGAGCTATGTCGAGGAGAGAGTTGTGATCGTCCAGCGATCGTTGTAGTAACTCGTCGGCGGGCAGGGGAGAGGTGGAATGTTGGCTCCCTACCTCCCAGCAGCGAAGGTTATATGCGCCCTCTAAAGGCGCTGAACAATAAATAGGACAATAGAGGTCACCGCTCTCACAGGATGGGTCCTTTCGTGGCGGGTCCTGATTGTCTCTTGGACCATCGGCGGCGAAGTGTATCCAGAGCAGCGTCAGCAACGGCGAGCTTGTCCGATAGTGGTCTTGCCCTTCTCGCAAGGAGACAATAGGGACTGCATCGCACAATTGAAGGGGATGCGCCCTGGTCAGAGCACACCATCAACTCTTCTATTGAAAACTCGAGCAAGGCCACAGCCACGTCGGTCAGGAATGTCGGCAGAGTCGTTCATTAGCATGCGAGCAAGTGGCTTGCACTGTGGGCGCAATAAGAGCAAACAGCACAAACAAGGTTGTCGTGGTTCGAAGCAAGAGGCGTCAGAGCAGCCGCAACGGTCCGGCGGCAAACCAAATAGGCGCATACACGCACCCACACATCGCCCATTGCTGCCTTCGGGTATCGCCAGGCCACTCTACTGTGTGATGGATGCCTAAACCGCGTCGGGTTCTAGATTACTACAGTGCCAAGCTAGAATACATATTACAGTAGAATACAACGTGAGTGCGACAGTCGATATCGTGCGTGTATGATGTCCCATAAACCGTCCTACGCATGAACCATGATCTGCTCCAGCTTCTCGCAAAACCGCGTCAGCAACCACTGCGCCTCGTCCTCCTCACTAAACATCGGCCCGTCATACGCTAGCCACGACAGCTGCTCCTCCTCCTCCATCAGCTCCTGCTCCCGCTTCGTCCCCCTCCTTCGCCACCGCCGCCTATGATGGTGGTGTTGGTGTTGGTGTTGGTGTTGAGGTTGGTGTAGGGGTGAATGAGGTCTCTCCTCCCTCCACGCCCGATGCGATCCATCACTCCCCCTCCGCGCCGCCTTCACCGACTCGTGTTCATGCGCCGACTCATGCTTGCGCCGGAACCCCTCGTCCCGCTCCGCCAGCCACTCGTCCGCCTCGCCCAGCAGCCGCATCCACCGCGACCACGCGTCCCACTCGTACGCCTTCTCCTGCCCGACGTCGTCCGCCACCACGCGCACCTCGTGCGCCAGCCTGCGGATCAGGCGCGCCCTGCCCGTCAGCTCGCCCTCCTCGCCCCTCTCCACCGCCTCGCCCAGCTTCTCGATCGGGCGCACCAAGCCGTCCTCCTCCCGACTACGTGGGTCATTCCCACCCGCCACCCCATCCCCATCCCCGTTCCCGTTCCCGTTACCGTTACCGTTCCCATTTCCCGGCATGAGCGTCTTCTCCGCGAGCCAGAGGACGCCCTCCTTGACCCACGTTACCAGGATCGTGTCGCCCATGTTCGAGATGAGGACCGTCATGGTGGGCACGGCGAGGAGCGTCCAGAAGACGAAGAAGGGCTTCCCGGAGTTGGACTGCGGGTAGAAGTCGCCGTAGCCAACGGTGATGAGTGTGGTGTAGGCGAAGTAGAGCGCGTTGAAATATGTCCATTGTTGGGGGTGCTATACGGTACGAGGTCAATTTCATGACGGACGTGCACATGGAAGCTGTCACCACACGCACCTCGGAATACCAGAAGACCAACGCGCCGATGAGCCAGAGCACGGCGAAGGCGAAGGCGGACGTGGCAAGCGCCATGTACCGCTTCATCCAATCCGCGCGCTGCTGAATCCTCCGCATCTCCTCAAACTCGCGCTTCTCCCAAGCACGCACATCCGCCGAGCTATCTAACCCCTCCACCCACTTCTTCCTCTCCTTCTCCAACCTCCGCCTCACCATCGCCGTCGCCCCGCGCTCCAGCACCAGCGCGCGCACGCTCCCGATCACCAACCCAATCATCGTGATGCCGATGACCGCGTACGGGATGAGCAGCGCGCGCGACAAGGTGCGATACAGCGGGAAGTCCGTGCCGAGGCCGCAGGTCAGGAGCGTATAGTCCGCCCAGTAAAGCCCGTCGACGAACGACCAGCCCTCGATGGTGGAGAACACGCCCGCGCCGAGGGCGAGGTAGAAGACGTAGGCGGTGGTCTGTAGCATGAGCGTGCGCTGCGGCACGGTGAGGGAGCCGAAGGAGGGCGGGTAGGCCTTGAAGACGAGCGCGCCGAGGAGGTTGGCGAGGAGGAGGGTGGAGATGATGCAGTAGACGCTGGCGGAGATGATGGCGTAGTAGTAGGATTGGGAGAAGGCGTGAGTGTCGCGGGGGTAGAGGAGCATGTGCTTGCTAAGGGCGAGGGGGACGAGGAGGAGGATGAAGGAGAGGTACCTGGACGCAATTAGGATGATTGAGGTCGGAGGGTAAGGATAGCACGCACCAGAAGGCGACAGTGAGGGGCTGCGCAATCGTATAGCGCATTCGGTGTCCGAAATTCATGAGGAGGAACATGTTCGCGCCGACAGCGAAGACGAGGGATACGATATTCGGCGCAAGCACCCTGTCGATCTGCCTCTCAGTGTACTGGTGCTTGAATACGTATGATCGACGCACCAATGTGGATCGGGGACACGCTCTCCATCCCTCTCGTTTCCGTCGGGAGATATTTGCACTCTCCAGGTCTGCACAAGGGCACATACGGAGAAGAGGTTCGCTAGTGGTCCAAAGGTACCCGCAAGGAGGGGGAACCCAGTCGACATCATCCACCACCGCCTGACGAGCCCAGTCAGCTCAATGATATCTTGGAGCAGCAGCTTCAAGCACTCACTTAGCTCGCGAGTACGCAGGGGACGTCGGGTCTAGGAAATCCGCGGCTTCATCCTGCTTGGTGTCCCCAGATGTATTCTGCGCTGCATTTCCGTTACTGAAGCTGTCCTTTCGAGAATTTGACCGGTGTTTTACGGCGTCATTGACGTGCGTAGCCGCATCTTGCATAGGCTGTCCTAAGCCATAGTCTTCCATAAAGATCGTTCCCGCCGGCTGTCTCTCCAAGAAATTTCAGGGCACGACGTTCTCGAGTGCTTGATGCTGATTACAAGCAGGCCTCTATCGATGCCCAGCACTTCTCCCCTAGGCATTCAAAGCATGTCCAGTACTAAGAGAGGAAGATGGTATGTCAGAATTTCAAAGTCGAAAGTCGTGATCGGAGGGTCAGGAGAAGATGTGATTGCCTTGCTGACGTCACAATGGCCGCCATTGTTCTCCGTCGCCCCAGGCACGTGTTTCTGGACCACTTATCCCGAACGCTGATGTTCGATTCTTCCTGCCTTATTTCTTCTCAGTTGTTTATGCCTGCATTCAGGCTCTCCTCGGTGGCAGCACTCTGGTCGACGTCAAGCTTCTTCGTCGCGGGGATAGCGGCGCGTTCTAACTTCTAGTGCCGACAATGCATACCGCCGACAGCTGCACCGGAACGCAACGGTTCTCTACCCGCGCCGCCGCACAAAGCCTTGCGTTGAAGAACCCCGACCAACGACAGTCGGCGGACATAGAACCCCTCGCTGCCGATACCGTTCTCGCAGTCTCGCCGTCATCGCCATTCTGCGCGACAGCCAGTACCCTCCTTCGAAATCATTCTCGCTGTATCGGCGAGGCGTAGTTGCCATTTCCGCCTCTCTTATGTCGTCTCGCGTCGCTTTTTACTTGACTGCGGAGCTGCCGTGGCCTTACTCGAGGGCTCTATCGTCACGAAGACCTGCCCAGACGGAAGAGTCTTATACTTACGCTCATTTCATGCGCTGCTAGACGCCTCTTCTTGGGTAACTGTCGACTAAGCAGTGACGCGACAAACAGCCCGAGACTACCACGTTCGAGCCAACGTTCGCATATCCCGAGCTTAGACTGAGCGCTACCGGCGGCAAGACGTATCTGCTTAGCGCTTGTGTGGTGCTACCCTCATTCGAAAGATGACGAAGTACCCCTCTAGCGTAGCGGTATGTGCATCCACGCTCCTTTAGCACCGGATAACGAAACTGACGCGACGGTGTGTAGGTCGCATGCCGGCGTTATTCTCGACGTCGCATTGATAGCTTACTTTCCCAACGGCAGTCCGCGCTTACTTGTCGTTCCTTTGATAGCTCGAATGAATTCCGTGCGATGGTATCGCCTGGCTCTCAGCTTAACAAAGGGGTTAGGAAGGACATCTTGATGCTTTCGAAGTTGTCTCCGATGCATCCGAAGTCGTATTGGACGCCACCCGCGCGTGCGCCATCTCCTTCTCATCTTGCCTTCCATCTTTCTCGTGCACGAACGACCGTCCTCCATGCTTCCGCTGTCATTGGCCTGCTTTATGGCCGCCATCCTCATCTTACCGCTGTCATCTTCATCTTCCGCTGTCTAACGATCTAACCGCCGACATCTTCGTCTGCCCGTCCTCATCACATCCGCACGCCTCCCTCGTTCTCATACAGCCGCCTCTTCCCCGCCTCATCTCGAACATGCGTCTTTCGTCTATACATCGTTTTTCATTCGCTCCCGCGGACTTTGCCGCCTGGTCTTCATTTCCTTCGGCGAAATCCGACCTCCCGCTTAATCGAGCTCAACAAGCATTCAACAAAGGCGTGCATGACCTTCGACAACGCGCTTGGAACATTGCACTCAGCAAACGCGTCTATCGATTCTAATAACGCGTCTTGATTCATCAAACTCACAAAGCGCGTTCATCAAGGCCAACAAGCGCCCCAATCACCTCGAACAACGCGGTATCTGCCAGGTCGTGATGCAACAAGCCTCTTTGCGTTCTTGCTGCGCCCTCCATGCCCTTGCTACGCGATCCTCGTTTGCTGCTGCGCCATCCTCGTTTACTGCTGCGCCATCCTCGTTTACTGCTACGCGACCCTCATCACAGTCGTGATACTCTGCCGCTGCGTCGTCTATTCTTATGACGAGCCGTCTATGTTTGCAAAGATGCACTCATGGACGCATTATTCAACGTACCTTTGTCTGGACCTGCGCTATTTTCCTGCGCTGTCTATCTGCTGATGCCATGCACGGCGACTTTGCCGATGCTCTTTGCGGTGAGTTGATGCTCGCCCGCTTGATTGCTCGCCTGCTGATGCCCACCGCCCAACAGTCCTTCTTGAGCAGGAGCAGCGTGATTTCGAATCGTTAATGCGACATGGCTGTGCGCTGACATGAGCATGGGACGAGCTTTGTCAGTACCTATGGAAAGGCCCGCGTCCTCGCTCCTCTTTCGGACTGTGTGCATCCCGCCTCTCTCGGATTCTGTATCGCCCTTGGGTCGAGCGTGCATAGCGCGTGCGTGGCAACGCGTAGCGGCTGCATGGCAACGCGTACCGCCTGCACATACCGCCTGCATCGCCGAAGCATTGCGCCTGCATTGCCGAAGCACATACCCCATCAGGCTTCAACTGCGCCATTTATCAGTACCATATCGGGCCACAATAAAGCATTCCTGATTAGGAAGTACAACGGGGATACCCCCGGCGTTCAACAATGGGAGAGCCTCATGTGCGTGCCAGATAACCTCGTGGATAGCCATGAATAGCCTCGCGCGCATACCAGATCGCCTCATGTCCGCGGCTGGGGTACCCTCGAGGTCCGTCGCGCAGCACATACCGCCGGAGGTGCTCGCAAAAACGGTACGGAAGGACGCACAAGTGCCAGCATACCGTGCTTAGATCACAGATCTTCTTCGTCCGCAGCCGCGCAAAGGCCGCTGGTCGTGCTCATGAACGGCGGCATGGCAAAGGCGTACAGGTAACACGGACGAGCGGTGTGCCGGCAGGGCAGGACACGCTGCCGGCGTGTTTGTCTTTTGCGCACCCTGAGGGGCGCGCTATGTTCGCCGCCGTGCTGTGCGGCGACCTGACGGGGTCCCAGGGCGGCTTGAAGCGACCGCGATGTCGAGCCTGTGCGAAGTCGGTGCTCTGTCCCGCTCCACCTCTTTTCTCTTCTTTCGCGCATCGCCCCGCGTTGTCTTTGACCCTGCGTTCGGTCTTCGCGGGCTTGGTCTGCGCCTGAAAACTTTCGCAAAGCGCGATTGGGCATCGTGGACTCAATGTGTTACCAAGGCGTTGGCCTCGCAACGGCCATGTCATATTTGGCTACGGAAGAGACTAGATGGACTGCGAAAAGAAGCGCTATGTCAGGGCGCGTGGTCACAGTGCTTGGGCGAGGCCGGATATGCGTGCCTGGGGTGGGGAGCTTGTCGACGTTGCAGACGATGTTTTTGCTGCTCTGAGGATCGTCCCCCGTTATGCAGTGACCGGACAATGCGCGCGCCACCGCCAGAAGGAGGACAATGAATGGGGACATCGCACGCTCCACAATGGGCTATTCTTGACAGCGCCACGTGCTTTGATGGTTCACGTATAAAAGCGCGTTCCTTTCGAACTTGCTCTTTACCTTCAACCTTCCTTCTCCGTGCGGTATAAAGCTGCGAGCAGCGCCGCCAGTCCATTCTCTTCCTCATCCCCCACTGTCTCTCCTCCCCCGCGCTCTCTTCCGCACCACCCACCACAACAACTTTACGATGAGGGCTTTTACGATC
Source organism: Pleurotus ostreatus/Saccharomyces cerevisiae fusant (assembly GCA_024196135.1). Taxonomy (NCBI): domain Eukaryota; kingdom Fungi; species Pleurotus ostreatus/Saccharomyces cerevisiae fusant. Next base: position 279 of record JAMQCK010000351.1, on the reverse strand, counting down.
GCATCTGTCGCCGCCGCGCTTGTCGCGTCGGTTTCTGCTCATATGGAGATGACCTCGCCACCGCCACTGCGCAGCAAGGCCAACAAGAACGCTGGCCAGAACATTGACTACAGCATGACCTCTCCGCTGGAGGCCGACGGTTCCAACTTCCCGTGCAAGGGATACCTTGATGACACGGAGGGGAAGGAGTCCGTCGCGACTTGGCAGGCTGGCTCGTCCCAGCAGATCACGTACGTCTGCTTGACTATCGCTACTGGCGTCTTGCTAACCATTGCTTCT
>JAMQCK010000350.1:0-26816 GCA_024196135.1 Pleurotus ostreatus/Saccharomyces cerevisiae fusant | reverse complement strand
CCGGGTGACAAGCCTGCCGCCGACACGGTGCTTCTTCAGTTGGTCGTCTGTCATCTTGTCGTCTGCCAACGTCTTCGCATCCGCCTGGAACATGGGTCGCACGGCTTCTCGCAAGTCCTTGATAGTGTAGAAGTACTGCAACAACAACAGATTAGAGAACCATCCTATTAGAATGTTACATGCGACATACCTGCAAGAGCGAGTTGAGGTAGCAGGTATTGCTGAGCTGGTTCAGACCTCTGGGCAGATCAGGCCGGATGGGCGCGCGAATGTAGCCCGCTGCAACGTCCTTAGTAAGACTCCACGAAGCACGATGGACCACTCACGGTCGACACCTGTGCGAGCGAACTGTCGTAACCGTTCACTGTCGCGAACATCCGCAATCGTCACGATAGCCTCCCGCATCTTCTCCACCTCATGCGGCCGTTCCTCCAGCTAGCCTGTCGTCAGTCCTCACCCTCAACGTGAACAGAGTACCGTGCGCACCCGCATATTGAAGACCGTGATCACCATCTCATCCTCCGTATCCTCCGGTATCTCGAGCAACTTGTACGCCCGATCCGCCGTCATCATCGACTTGCTGTACTCCCACATGCCATGCAGGGCCACGCTCCCCCGCGCCTCCGCCACAATCCTGAACGCCTCATTCGCCTCCCTCAGCTTATTCGCGCCATCAATCGTATCGTGCATGGCCTCCTTGACGCGCGCCCGCCATGCATTCGCGACAAACTCGTCGTCGATGTCATTGTCGTAGTCGACGCGGAGTGAACCCTCCGGACCGAAGCCGAGCTGCGCGACCGCGCGCTCGAGGTCAGGCTGGGTGAAGCGGTTGCGGGAGTTCTCGATGGCGACAAGTTCTTGTAGTTGTTGGGGTACGTCCTCACCTAGGGTGGACATGAGCTGGACAATGGTGGCGAGGTAGGTGTAGTAGAGCATGGTGTTTGTCGGGTCGCAGCGGCACTGAGCGAGGTAGCCGAAGGCGAGGAGCTCTGCAGGAATCCGTTAGCAAGGAAGAAGATGGCGGCATCGAACACTGTACCTGGTGAGTATGATCTGTAGGTTAAGCCTAAAGCCTGCCAGACCCCGGGTGGCAACATATCCGTCTCCGATGCTTGAACCATCTTCTGGCTGAGAAGATTGCGAGGAACTGAGATTCATGAGCTCTGCGTCAAGGTGAATCTGACCGTAGGCTTACTTTGGTCGACGTGCGCCCCAATAGCAGTCTGATACATCTCTCGGACGCCCTCGAGGTTCACGTGAACCGAGTAATTCCGCTTCCCGTCAAGTGCTTCGGCTGCATGCAACGTCAGAACCTCATCCACTGATCCACGGAAGTACGTACGATTGAGCTTTCTGTAGATGTATAGCCAAGAGCTGATCTCGACCCAGACTCTAAGCAGGCGCTGACGATTGATCTTTCCATGCAGAGTGGTAGAGTCGATCTCGGGAGGTCGTAGATGCATCTCGTTCTTCGACGATTCCTCGTTGAAGCCCATGAGGGAGAATATCTCCTTGCTGCAAAGGTCAGAATCGTATATATGCGGAAGAGGGAGGATGACGCACACAGCAGGGCCATATCCAAGCTTCTTCTGGAAAGCGGTTCCGTCTGTGCGCAGGGGCTTGTGCTTGCCTTTAAAGACATGGTTCTCAATAGCTCTGCACGGATGTCAGTGATCGTCGTGACGAGAAACGGCGCGAACTGACAGCAAGATTGTCTCCACGGCCTGATGTGCTGACTGCTTCGGCAACGTGCCGGGTGGTGGGTTGGACATCTTGTCTTCGAGAAACTGCGCCCATGTGTCGCGAGGTATAATCCCTGGAATCAGTCCGCTCGCCACAACGTACAGCTGACATTGGCAACAGATGTACAGATCGAAGAGCCGGCCCTCTTCCTCGTCACTGTCTTCCAAATCGTCTTCTTTGAGCTTCTTCGGGTCGAAGTCGTCCGGTAGAATAGCCCCGCCGCGCCTGCGCTGCTTCTCCGGGCTGACCTCCCATGGGTCGCGCAGGAACGGCGGCGTAAGCTTGCGGGAGTCGATCGCGTTTTGGTAACGATGGAAATGGTGCGTCTTGTTCATGGGCTCGAACATCTCTTTCTTCTCTGCGACGCAGTCTGTGGTCGTTCGTCGCCGATCTTGATGAGGAAGTGGGTGATCGGACTTGAAGGAGCGCGCGAGAGGAGGCGCGACGGAGGAGTTCTTCCATAACAGAATGACCCAGCCGTTCTCGCGCGGGCAGTAGTAGGCGTTGGGGTGCGGGACCGCCATACGGACTTCTTCTTCCGAGCTGACGGTCATTGAGTCGGGAGCAGGGGATGGTCGACGCGGTGGACTCGATGAGCTTGCGGTTGGCTCTTGAGGCTCCGATAAGGTACGAGGGAGGTTGGCCGCCACACTGTACAGCGTGTGTTCATGGTAGTGCATCTCCTCTGCGACAAGTGGCGGTAGCATGCCCGGGCCTGGGTACGATCCCTTCGCCATCTTCTCGCGGTTCCACCACTCGTTCTCCGCCTCAAAGTCGCGGCCATCGATGGGTACGACAGACGCGTGCTTGACCTCGGTTTCGTACGTCGTAGCGCCGCCCCAGTTCGGTGTGGTATCCCAGCTGCTACCGCCTGCTCCCCAGGAATCCTCCCAAGGGTTCGGACCTGCAGCCGCGGCTGCGGAGAGGTTCCACTGGTCGGGAGGAAGTTCATCATTGTCCGGCACCAGCTCGGGCTCGCGGAAGGATGGTGTACTGTACGCGGGCGGTGGGGAGTTCACGGGTGGTGAGAACACGGTGGTACTCGATCCGACGTTCTTGGGGCGCGATGGGAGGGGGGGAGGGCCCGCTGGCTGCTTTTCGCCATAGAAAGATGATGGGGGTACACCCGACGATACTGCCGTCACCGGCGTATTGGGCCGCTGGGCAGGTGGTTGCGCTCCCGGTGTTGGCAGCGGCCTGCGAGGCTTCGGTACGCCATTGTCTCTGTGATCCATCCTGACTCTGACGCGTCAGCCTCGGTGTCGGTGCCAAAGACACTGCACGCGCACCCGAAGCGCTGGTGATCTCAGTCCTGATTCCTTTCCAAAGCCCGTCTCCTTATGTTCTCTCGCGATCTTGCGCCGCGCCGCGTATGTCCGTCCAAAGTGACAGCAAGAAGTCAGAGTCTGAGATGAGAAACGGAGCAAGCAAGCCGCCGAGCTGACGAGCGCGACTTCAAAGCTTCGTCGCGGCGTCCACGCATCACGTAACGGACGACTCCAGGAAACAGGACCAAACATCATCACGTGAAAGTTCAACTTGTAACTTCATCGCCGCAGCTCCTCGGACGACGCAGCTCAGGGCAAACCTGTGCTCTGCATGTTGCGCATATCACACCAATCAAGCTAGAAATGACCTTCCCCAAGTGTCGTGTCCATCGTTGAACGACTACTCTACTCACGCATCCACTTCCATCTTCGCAGCCTCCGGTCCAGGCTCAGTTGTACTTGTAGGAGCACTACCCGTGTCCGGTGCTGGAGAGACAGAGTCCGGAGCAGCAGCAGCAGCTGAAGGCGACCCCGAGCCCGAGGTAGGCGCCGCAGCCCGTGGCATCGGACTCGCCGTCCCCGCCTCTTCCTCCTTCCCCGCCGCCTCCGCCTTCTCCTTCTCTTTCTGGCGCTGGGTAATGATGTGCCTCTCCCACTCCTCCACCTCGTTCTTGCACGGCGCGGCTTGCGCACCAGCAAAGGAGCAGTACAGCGACGTCCGTACAGCACGCAGCCCGAGCCAGTTCCATCGTTCTTTCGCCTGCAAGTCAGGCGTCAGTTGGCTGTTCGAGCTGTACGCCGCGCGAAAACACGTACCTGCTCAGCCTTGTTGATAAACGAATCGTTGATTGGCGGTGGTGGTGGTGGCGGTGCTTTGTTTTCCACTGGCGCCGCTTCAGGCTTCGGGGCGTCTGCAGCTTCTTGCTTGACTTCCTCGCCTTCCGCAGCCGGAGCAGGGGGCGGTGGCGGCGAGGCAGGCTTGGGCTTGGGTCTGCTGCGCTCCAGCTGTGCCATGCGCAGGTCGATCCTCTTCTGCTCGGCCTGAGCCTTCCTCACCCAGCCCCTGAGCTCGTCCTCGGGTGATGTCTCGTCGCGGTCCCTTGAAGTATCATCAGCGTGCGATCCCTGATCACCAATCGATACGGTACGTACTCATCTGACGCCCGCAACGCAAGGCTGGAAATATCCCGATACCCAGTCTCCCACACCGTAGACAGAGGCGCTGTGCCCAGTGGGTAAGGCCAAGGTTTTGGCGGCTCCCTCATCTTCTCCCGTGCCCCCTCCGTCGCCTCCCCTAGTGACCACACTCTTCTCTCCCTCACCTCCTCGCTCCACGGCTCCTTGTCGAACTTGGGCAAACATGTCGCCGCCTTCCACGCCACCCAATTCCGCTCCCGCTCCAAGATAACCGACACCGTATCCGCAAACAATCGCCCATTCGGCGTCGTCTGCTTCAGCTCCTCCATCGCCTTCCTCGCCGTATCCACCACCCACCGCTCATTCTCGCCCTCAAGCGTGAACTCCATCTGCACACTCCGGTTGTTCCCCGCATATAGCACCTTCGCATTCGGCGTGAACGTCAGCAGGTGGTTCAGCAGCACGAGCAGCTGGAACAGGAACTGCCGCCGAAACTGCGTGTCCGCGATCTCGAGGTCGAGCAGCTCGGGGCTGGTGAGGTACTTGGCGAAGAAGTACTCGGCCGAGTTGGCATCCGCAGTCGTGTCGGGCTCGCGCTTGCGCTTCGTGCCAGAGCTCGCACCGGAGCGGCTGCCCATCATGGCGCGCTCCTTCGCGGTGGCTTCCTTGATGACGGGCAGGATCTTGTTCACGCCCTCCTTGAACCTGTTCATCAACGCTGGGTCGGTGCCAAACAGGGGAGGGCGGGAGAAGGGGAGCTGGAGGGACCAGAATGTTTGGTAGAGGTCTACGCGGTGTTGTCAGTTCAGGGTGATGTGAGGATGGGGAATTGACTTACCCATCTTCTCTGCACTGATCTTATTGGCCTTTGACGCGTCCTCGTCCACCTGCATCGCGTCCGCCTCCTTCGTCTCAGTCACCTGAGGCTTCTCCTCGCTATCCTCCATCTTCACGTCACCCCCTTCATCCTTCTTCTCCTCCTCCTTCGCCTGCCGACCCACGCCCTCCCACATCGGACCATACTCTCCCCGCAGGTTTACGCCTGACCGCTCGCTCAGCGGGAATATGTCACTAAGGAAGGTCATGATCCTGCCGCAGAACTCCGTCGCGCCTGTCTTCGAGAGCCGCTTCAGCAGTGCGTTGAGCATGCGAAGGAGCGCCAGGGAGTTCTTGTTCGTGCCTTTCCCCTGGTTGGGGACGAGGGGGACGATACGCTTGTAGCGGGACTGAAGCCAGGTAAAGAAGACAGCGCATGACTGCACGGTCTGCGTCTCGAGTACGTCCGCTACAACGGCGAGGGGGGCTCCGGGATCGCAGAGGTCTGAAAGTAAGGGTAATGAGATCGGCGCCTATGGCTAGCAATCGTGGTGCGCACCAAGTTCAGCAAAAGTCAGCACGAGGTCGAGGCGGAGTTGCAGATGGTCATAGTAGTCGGTCTCAGGGTCTTTCAAGGCCTCCGCTTCCGTAGCCTGCAGTAACATTTTACGCATGAGAAGAGGTGCGCTGCATGCCATGGAGGTCACGCACCGCAAGTCTGAAAATATCCTGCCTGAGAAGAATTTCCCATCGTCCTCTCCGGTTTTCCATGGTGCCCTCTCCGCTTGTAGCGTCTATAGCACGCTTCACGACCTCGGTGACCTTCTCTGCGTCAACCGGAGGTGGAGGTAGTTCGTTCAGCACTAATTCTTGGAGATGTCTGCGTCCGATCATGTTGTGTCGTAAAGTGAGAGCCAAAGTTCAGTTTGTTGGCGAGGGCAAGGACTACGGGCCGTGCAGCGCCCGTATGTAGAGTGAGCGCGTGCAGACGCGTCGTGGTGGTGAAGAACAAGGACCTGCCCGAATTTGCCAACGTTTGCCACGTTCTTTTTTCGGCCCGCGTCTCCGGTCACAATAAGTCCTTCCTAATCCGGCAGCCTATCATTGCCTCCTGCCGTCATCACGCCGCTGCCATGGGCCAGGACGCACAGCGTCCCGATGGCGAAGCCTCCCAGCCTACCACACAACCTGGAGCAACCACTATGACCAGCGAGATTGCTGTACTCGCGGCCATGATCACCAGCTCGACATCTGCATCGGAGAGCTCTCTGACGGAGCAGGATCTCGCGCGACTGCTTTCGCAGCTGGACGACGCGAATGGTATGGCGAAGGGGATGGAGAGCAAGCTTGACTCTATGCTGGAGCAGCTTGATGACTTGCTCGGCGTCTTGGAGCCAGCGACGGAGGGTAACTCGAAGACCTAGGTCGTGTGCCACTTGGTTGCCTCGATGTCACGGGTTCCCCTACGCTCGCGTACGAGTGAGTCTCTCGCTGGATACCGAATTCACAGCTTGCTTACTCGCTCTCTGGGAGTACTAGAACTAGCAGTATCGAATCTACTCCCTTTTTGCCGTGACTTCGCAATGAGGAATATGAATCTATCTCAGGTTTGGTGAAACAAGGATTCACTTTGCATCTATCTGGCGCAAACTCGCCGAGAAAAATGCGATCATTAACGTCTCTGGTTACCGCAACTTTGGATTACGGAGAAGCGTCGTGTTTAGAGCACTGACCACTCGCGTTCCGCTTCGAGTGCGCAGCTGCCATTCATTGACATAAATATGCATCTAGATCTATGTTCTATCCCACTCTACAGCGGTGACTGCCTCCATCACATCATCGCGCAGAACACACACACGGCCTGCTCCGCTGCCGAATCCGCCATGTCCCATATATCCAGCACAAAGCTAATCGTTATGAAAACCGCCTTGATGAAGTTGTCTAGCTTGTCCTTCGACTTCAATATCGCCAAGCGCTGTCTGATGGTAAGAAACTTCGACACATCGATGTAAGAGGAGCACGAACTTGAACTGCCTCGACGCTGAGCGCCCCACCCGCCGTGATGGGGTCTCGCAGATATTCAGCCTCATCGCCCTCCTCGCCCTCCTTCACGATTGTCCCCATCAAAGACATAAGAGTGAACCGTGTTTGCCATCCTGGAAATTCACGGAATGCTTTTGTCGGCTATCGTGACTGTGAGTTCGCAAGTTTTTTTGTTTCCACACATGGGTTCCACTCACCGCAGACAGCTCGTTCATGCGACCATTGGGCCCGCCAGATGCCACAAATCGCGCCACACCCGCTAGGAAGATGGGCCAGTCGCGTTTAAACATCTCCCGGTATTCTGCATGTGCATGCCTGCCTTTGCCTTTCATAGTGCCCGAAAGGGCCTTCGACCTGATCCGCTCGTAGTCGATATTCTTCGAGGCAAGCCACTTCTTGACCTTGTCCTGGGAGGCCTTGTTGAGGCGCTCCCAGGCAAAGGGCGACTGCTTGATGTCCTTCGGCTCGATATGCTCGCCCGAGTGGTGATACCAAGCCGCCCAAAATCTGCCGAGCAGTTTGAGCAAGGCCTTCTCGTATCCCTGGAAGTGTCGTAGCTGGGCGTCTGGAAACACGTGCTTGCTCCTCAGGAGGAGAACGACGTCCCTGAACGTCTGCCAATCGGTGGAGAGCGCAAGGACCTCGCGGACGTCTTCGTCACTGGGGTGGCCAGCATCGACCAGCTCCTGCAGCCGCGAGTAACCTGGTTCGAAGAGCTCGCGCATCCACTCATTGTAGACTGCGGCGGTTGGGCCGTCGCGCTGGTAGTCCGCCTGGGCCATCGCGGACATCCCCGACGAGGTGGACGAGTCGCGCACAGGGTAGGTGAAGAAGTCGGAGGCGGTGCGGGTGCTTGCCATGTTGACCGAGCGAGAGTGGGGAAAATTGGATGGTGGGCTCAGGCAGCGCTCGTCGCCTTAAGTATGCGTACGGTTTTGTATGCGGGTGTGTGACTGTAGTCTAGCCGGCAGGTCAAAGACCAGCTTTCGATGCACTTTGTTTCGGGATTGTCATACGCGCCTTGTTGTGCAGACTACGATCAATCGAAGCCGTGTATGCACTTGCCAATTGTATACACCGGTCCGGGCAAACGCGCTCGGTCCAACAAGGCGCAGTGATTGTTGGCGGACGCATTGTCCGTCTGGAGGGCCTCTTTCGCGAGCTTTCAGGTCTTCGGTGGCATCGATACCAAATATATAGACACGAAAGAACAAAAAATCAAAGCAAAGAACTCTACAAATTTTGAGCGCATCGCAATGCAACTACCGGGGACCGAGAGTCAGTCTGAGACGATCGTGCGTCCAAAGCCCATACTCCTGCAGAATTCATCAGCGACAGCCACAGGTAGCGACGGGTTTGTTCTCACTCGGAAGGAAGCATCGTATTTGTGGGGGTCGAATCCGCACTCGTGCGAAATCGTGTAATGATGCACCAGTGTGGCAAGAGTCAACCTGAACAAATATATTGAGCGAGCATAACATGACACAAAATGCTGACCCACTTGACGTTCTGGAGCCCAAGAGCTCGACCGACGCAGTTCCCATAGCCGGCGCTAAAGGGCATAAAAGCCTGGGAGTTGCACGGCTTCAAGTCCGCCGCCGTGAGGTGTGAATCCTTGCCGATATCCGCGATCATCCGAGCTTGCTCTTCGTCCGAAAGCCAGCGCTCCGGTATGTACTGGTCCGCGCGCGGACCAAAATTGGCGCGATCCCGATGCATCGTATACACGGGAACATGGACGGTGGTGTGAGGCGGGATCCAGCGGCCCAGGATCTCCGCACCTTCGGACCCTGTCGTGCGAGGGGGTCCTGACATCTCATGAGCGGCGGGGACACATGTACGCGATACACGTACCTGCCGGGCCCGGAGGAAAAACACGGAAACTCTCGTTTACGCAGGCATTAAGATATGGAAGCTTGGCGAGTTCCGGTACATTGGCTGATATGTCGTCGCCATGTTCCCATCCGAATACAGAGTCGACCTCGCGCTGCAGCTTGCGGAGACGATACGCGTCGGTGGAAAGGAATCGCAGGGCTGTCAAAACGGTTTGGACACTGGTGTCAGTGGCGCCGACGATGATGAGACCGGCGTCAGCCACAGCTTCATCAGTCGATAGGTGTACAGCTCCCGCGTCTTCGTCGAGCTGGTGAAGCAAAGCGTCTATTAGTTTTGCGTGATCCGACCCTAGATACAGCTCACCAAAGCGCCCATAATGTCTGCGCGTTTAGACTTGCTCTCCTGCTCGCCCCTTATCTGCTGTACCTTCGCCTTCACAAACTTGAAAAGCGCCGTAAGTACGAGACAGGTCTGACGTTTATATGCACTCACCGATTGGAAGGTTTCGAGGGGTCCGGGTTGAGGCAGAAGCGCGAATATATCCCTCATCCAGGGAACTTGTCCCATAGCTGGCGCAGCTCGAGATCAGTGGACTGAGAGATGGTGACAGGACAAGGGGCTCACCACTGACGAAGCGGACCCCCATCCCGAGCTGGAGTGCCACATGAGTGCCGTAACATGACAATGACACGAAACTCGCCATTTCCATCCAACCCTCTTTATCCTCGCCGGCGAGCATAGTCTCGAACCCTCCGGAAAACCCGATATCGCCAGCCAGATCCCTATGGGCCACATTTGAGTCCTATGCAAACGCTCGCGTTCGTCGAAAGCGCTCACATAAAGAACAGATTGATCCAGCGGTCGACGTCAATAGCCTCTATCCCTTTCGATCGTTCTTGATCCATGTGGTGGAACATTTGGGCCAATCGTTTCTAGTCCGTTATCAGTGAATGCGATATGACTGAGGTGAGGACCCAACTACCTGCGCGTAGAGGCCGTACATCTCGAGGGCGTCTCCTGATAGAGCCTTCGTCCAAACCTATCGTCTATTGTCAGACATCGTCGGGTATTGGCACGAGATCTCGAGAATCATACCCGACGACGTTGAAGGTGGCGATCACGGTCGACCACGGTGATCATTGTATCAGCCTTGGCCGGTGCACCTAGATGGAAGTGAGCGCCTATGCACCTGTCACGGACGACACTGACTCGCCTTGATGGAATTGCGAACGGCTTAGCTTTGTGTAAATAGGCATGATAGCGGCAGGGTCGTTGACGGATAGCTCATTAGGTCCTGTGCAATGGATTGTTCAGCCGTCCGAAGCTTATTTTAGTCGGCTGTACTCACCGACACGCAGCCACGGGCCGTATTGTTGATGACAACTGCTCGTATTTAGACCTTGTAGTGGATGGTGCTGCTTATTGTGTGCTTACCGCTGCAACTCCAGATGACGTCCTCCTTTAAGCAGGATACAGCGCACTAACCACCACTTGGATATCGCAGCACCGTACGGGCCGGGAAAGTGCGCCAGAGGGTGCCACGGCGACAACCGATAGGCCGTAATAGACGTCAACAACGTGCTGAAAAAGACGACGTTGAAGGCTGTGGCGTATGTGAGGGCTGTCACAAGCGTCGCGCCAGTCGTCCCAAACGAGTAGGTGGCAGCAGTCATGTATAGAGCGACACCGCCATATGAAACAGCGAGCGCAGAAGGCTCAGATCTACGGCAGATGGCGTGCGTAACCTGGGAGGCCTGGTCAGCCACGACGCAACAGTAGACAGTCTCGCTTACCAGGGCGAAAACAATGGCAAATATGAAAGAACACCCCATGATGATATAAGTGAAAACGTATAGTGGCGACTGGGACTCGAACCGATTGAGGTGACAGACAAAGTGAGTAGCCTCAGGCCTCATATACAGGTCAGAGAAGAAGTTCCGCTATGCGGCAGTGCGCGTCGGTGGTGTACGTGAGTGCATTAGGGCTCCGTATAAAATTACCGGGGCCCTTGTAAGTTAGTAAGTGTTAAAAATGGCCGCTGTATGTAAGTAAGTATGGTGTTTGAAACTGTTTGTGAGGAACTGTTTGATACAGCGTTAAAAATGCATTTCTTACAGGTTTGTAATGTATATTGAGGTTTAAAAAGCGATAGACGGCCTCGAGACGGTCATCGATGAATTTCGGGGAATTTTCGTCGACTGTCGCCCCTCTCTTACTCACACTTATCAAAAAGAGGTCATCGGGCGTCGCAGCACACGTTGAACGTGCCTTCTTCGAACTCGTTGACTTGCTCGGGAAGTTTGTGTTCAACGATGGCGAGATCGGTGGGCAAGAGATGATCCAGGCCGGGAACAGGAGCGGGAGGAGAGGTACTCCAGTTGAGGAGATACCAGGCACGGCGCGTCTCATCTAACGCGTCGAGAAAGATACTATTGCCGTCGCTTTCGCACTTGCAGAAGCTGGAGAAGACGTAGAGCTCGATTTACTAGTGGGTGGCGGAATGGTGTTAGTACGCTTGAGGCATTCCTGTGTAACCAGGTGGCGCAGCGCCCAAGCCAGCCGTTCGACTCCAGGGGGGAGGTGATAGAATCGTGGGCGCAGATTCCACGGGCGAAGCTGAGGGCGGTGACGGCGACGACAACGGAGGCCTGCAGGGCGAGGCAAGATGGCGACGCTCAGAATGCGCCGTGAAACGGTGATTGAACAGCTTGGTAGGCCTGTTCACACTCTACATGGTCACGAACAGTGCAGCACAAAGATACGACGGCGCAGGCACAGACAGACCTCGAGTCAAGGCAGGGCGTTGGACAGTCACACGCGTGACAAGTCCGTCACTGACGTCGGATAGCCCCGCTCGGCAAACGCCGCCCTGATGTCTTTCCCTTGCCGTTGACTCAACTGAGCGATAAGGTTGACGTTGGGGCCTTCGCCCTCGAGAATGAGGATTACTTACATTTTCAAACATGCCGATACGAGCCCCCGCTGTAAGTAACTGTTAATAACGTGTTAATAACAGTGTTTACAAACAGATGTTTGAAACAGACCCATTTTCTACGGAGCCCTAGAGTGCATTGAAGATGCGACTGCGTCGCATCTGCTGCTGGACCTCGCGCTTGATGGAAAAGAAAACGTAGAAGCATAGGATGCTCGCCAGCTACCTGACCAACCCGAAGTCAGTACCACATCGAGTCGCTGATCATCTTTCCCTCTTACATGCGATGAATCAGCCCCTTGCTCGGGGATACCTTTGAGTTGAAAGTTAGGTGAATGAAGGTCTGGATGAAGTGAGGTCAACAGGGAGATGTGCAGTCAGTCGACTCGTGATGTATACAGAAGAGCGAGAAGGACTCGGAAGTACAGTGGTTCGTCTCGACTGCTTGCTGAACTCGAGCGTATTTTCGCATCTTCTGGAGGTGGATAACGGGGGAGCAAGGCAGTGCTCCATTGGTGAAGCTTCGATCCTCGACCCGAACGGGCGGATACGAGGATGTCAGCCCGGAGTAGCCCAATCTTCGATCAATCACCAGCAGAGTCCGAGTTCTCATGAATGAACTCGCGCAAACATGACGTGGCATCATGCCTGATGATGCAGCAGCTGCGAGATGAGATGTAACAAGGGATTTTCAGGAATATTGTGTGCACCGAGCCAGAGGCTGCGGTCAATGCCTAAGCAGATGGTTGCACGGGCGAACGACGAAAGCGCACCGTGACCGAGTTGTCGGGCAGCGTCACGTCACGTGCTAAGTGTAAGCTCGAGTTCGAAACTGACTGGTCGCAGTTCAAGTCCTGCTCCGGGCCACATGCTGATATCGAACGTCTCTGTATCGAGATAGCTCTCTGCTTGAATCTACCGGAACTACGGCGAAAACATCGTTTCTTGAGCGCAAATATCAACCCATACGCGAATAATCAGCAACAAATAGCAGATATCGAATCTCTCCGAGTCGCGCCAACACGATCCTCATCCGTTGCTGCGGCCATTACTTGCGTGCTCGCAGACGCATCACGAGCGGGCCGTGACTCCAAAGGTTGTGTTCCTGATATAGTCAGTCGCTGCCCATCGCAAAAAGCTGAGTTGTCTCACCTTGTAAGATGCGTCGAACTCGCTGAGGCTGAAGCCGTCCGCAAAGTCAGCATCGAAAGAGCGAATGATGTTGGCAGCGAGAAGTCTGGGGCCGCGTCAGTCGGGCATACAGCGGTCTGAGGTTGAAGCACGTACTTCATGTTGTAAAGCGCCACTGGCTTGCCGAGGCAGATCCCGATACCGCTGGAGAACGGTATGAAAGCTTCGGGGTTATGCACGAAGTGCGGGCGTTCACCCAGCCATCGTTCGGGAATGAAGCTGTCGGGATCAGAGAAGTTCTCCGCTAACGCACGATATTAGGACAGCGTATGATACGTTTGCATAGGACTCACCGGAGCGATGTAGCGTGTAGATAGGACAAGCCACCACGGTTCCTTCGGGAATGAAATGGCCTAGGATAGTATAGTTTACGGTCCCGCTCGTCCGAGGCGGCCCTGCCGCGACGGGCGGAATCATACGCAACGCCTCTTGCACGCAGCCGTCGAGATATGGCAGACGCATGAGCATGTCGTAGTCAGGGTCCAAATCACCGAAGGCGTCGACAATCTCCCCGCGCAGACGCTCAGCAATGGCGCGGTTGCCAAAGACATAGCGGAAGAAGGTGGTCGCGCATTCGCTGACCGTATCCCAGCCGGCGACGATGAGGAACGAGGCATCCGACGCAGCTTCAGCTTCGGTGATCTTATATTCGCCAGGCTCCGTATCTTGCTGTAAGCGAAATTAGACTCTTGCCAAACGAAGATGTGGGAGACTTGCAAGAATACTGAGGATATCGGCGTGCACGCCCGCTTGCTTTTGACGTGTAGCCTCGACCTTCTTGGCCGTCAGCTGGGACTGAATTAGTTCGGTCTCTAGTAGTGCACAAAAGAGCGTACACGCTGGAACGCAGCGATTGGTCCTGGCGTCGGAGCCAACCTCAGGATGTCTCGCATGTAGGGGACCTGCCCGAAAACTGCGCAGTCATTCAACATAAGGATTGGCCTTCCGACGAACAAGCTCACCCCCGACGACAAGGACGCCCATCAATATCTACACAGTTTTAGCTCAAGGATACAAGCAATGGCCATGACAACGTACCACATCCGTCCAACCTTCCTCGTCTTTCCCGGCAGCCAGCTTCTCGAACCCGCCCGAGAAAGACATGTCCCCCATGTTATCGCTTCGCGAGGCGTCAGTCAGGCTCGCAGACTAGGCGTAGACTGAACGGGGTAACGTACATGCCCCACATCGATATCCAATGCGACAGGTCAAGCGCTTCGCCTGCTTCAGCCTTCTTGGCGAGAATCTCCACGAGTTGGGCGGTGCGCGCCTGTGAGTCGTTACGCTGGTAGCCAACACGCACTCGCAGCTACGCACTGCAGCCATGGGGCGAAAGCGCTGGATGTTCTCACTACTGAAAGCCCTGTGCCACGCCTAAAGAAGCATGAGAAGCGTCGCAAAGGAAGACGACGAAGACTTACGGGAAAGCGCTCTAGATACCTCTCTCTGTTAGGGATGTTCGTGATCGCGTCGGCATCGGCAGGTGCGCCTTGATAGGACGGTCCACGATACATCTGCGAGCATATGGGGCGGATAGCGGCAGGTGCGTTCACGGACAGCTCGTTTGGCCCTATTCTCACCCATTGACCGTAACGCGCGTGTAAACTGAGTAATCTTGAGTGAGCAACGAAGAATGCCTGGTAAGATGAGCATCACGCACTCTTTGAGAAGCAGGTGGCGCGTGCCGCGTGCCACATAATACGCCATGTACCACTTCGAAACTTTCGCGAGAGCTGGACCAGGGTAACTTGCGAGAGGATGGATTGGGGAGAGGCGGTACACGATGATAGAGGCGCTGAGCGACGCGAAGTAGAGCGCGTTGATCGCTAGCGCAGCGCTCAGTGCGGCAGAGACGTCGGACCCATTGCTGATGAAGTACGCTAGCAGCCCAGCATGCCCCGTCGCAAACAGAGCGAGGAATTTCTGCACATCTAGATCGACGCGCTTGAAGAAACCGTAGTGGCTGAGCTGTCGAAAACGTCGGTCAAGTTCAACACGATGGCCATAATGACTCACCACAGCTGCCAGCGCGACTTTGAGGGAGCCGGAAGCGAGGAGACCCATGATACTGGAGGATGGGTGGAAAGGCAGACGCGGACGCGCGTCCTTGGCGCTAGCAAACCTTTTGTATCGAGCACCGCATTACTGCCCACGATCTGCCGCCGCGGGCCGCGGTGCATAGGCGCTGATTCCAGGGTTCTTCCCATACCGTTATTGCTACAGCTCAGAAGCTTCTACATCTATGCCGAAGTCTTCGCGATGTCTTCATGACGGGAGTCGAGACGAGATGCTCGTACACCGGCACCTTCATATAGGCGACGCTCAGATGACTGCTTGATGCATCATACGTGACGATTTCCGAAGAGATGGTAGGCGGGAGAAGCAAGGTCTAGCCGCGCGCTGAAGCGAGACGAAGGAGGCCCAGGGTGATGGCGAGGAACAACATGAGCTGGCACGTGCGCTCCATGATCATCGCAAAATCCCACGCGTAGGTTACTAACTTACTAGGTACGGCAGCCAGTAGAGGCGCCGGTGCACGCGCTTTACATTACAGTCGAAGCCACACAACCTATGATTTCCCTCGTTCTACTCCTGGATCTCCGCCGCCCTTCACTTGAACATCAATTTGGCGTGGGGATCGGGAATGCAGTGAATGCTGAACCATTTATTCGGGGGTCGCCCGCCATCGCCGTCGAACTTGATATCATAGTGGATGACCAGGTGCGCAAGTAAGGTCTTCATTTCCATGGCGGCGAAGAATCGACCAGGGCATGCTGTGCGCCCATGACCGAACGCTAGGTGCGTCGGTGAAGTGTTGGTGATGTTCTGAGCTCGCGCGAAGCCTTGGTCTTCGAGCGCGAACCGCCACGGATTGAAGGTGAGGGGGTCCTCGAAGTCTGCTGAATCGCGATGAACCGCGGTTCCCGCTACGGCTACGAAAGCGCCTGCAGGCACCATAGTCCCGTCAGAGAGTGTGAATGACTCGCGCGCTTTGCGAGCGAGGGAAACTGTACGGGAATCAGTCAAATCGCACGATGCTTATTGGAGGGGAACCTACGACAGCCAAGTCCCTCCAAACGTTGCGTCTCCTTGAGGAAGCTGTTCAGCATGGGCAAAGCGTCGAGCGCGCTCCACGTCCAATCCGCGCGATACACAGGCATCAGCTCTTCACGCAGCGCGTCGGCATACACAGGGTGGGCTGCGGCATGATAGAGGGCGTGTGTGAACGTCTGGTGAGGATTAGGCTCGGAGGAAACCACGGGGACCATCTTGCGTACCAATGTCGTTGTATGCAGCGCTGCGAAATTCAGCGTCAGGATCCGACGGGTGAGGCTGATAACGTCGCTTTCAGAGACGTCTGCCCGTTCCAAAATCCAGTCCAGCATGTCGCCCTGTAAAAGGAATATTTCACTTAGCATACGCTGTCTCTCAGTCTGACGAAAGATGTACCCTGTCCAGGTCAGTGGTAGCGACCACGCGTCGCTCTTCGATCAATGGCCGCAGAATCGAGGCTGCCGTGTGGATATATCGGTTTATTTTGAAGAAACGGGAGGCCAATCTGAGTATCTCTTGAGGTTAGTCGGAAATCCAAGCGGACAACTTGACGTACGGTTTGCACCATTTTGGTAACACGTACAGCAGGGCAGCTGCCTTGATCACTTCGTGCGAGTACTCGATGCAGATGCTGATAAACCGGTCGTCGCGACCTGCAAGGCGTATACGTGAGGCGCTCCGTTTGGAAAAGAACTATCTGGAACAACGCTCACATAAGGCGGGACCAACAAGAACCCGATTGCTTGCATGGCCAAAGGCAGTCAACATGAGGTTGAAGCCCTCAACGCGTACCCAGTCTGACATGCCGGTCAATTAATTGGTATCATGAGTCTACCGAGTGAATAGCGCACCTCCGCTCGCGGAGGACAACTCGCGATCTACCACGCGCACGAACTCTTCGTGTACGCCAGGAAAGTACGCGCCAATGCGGTTTCTGAGCTTGCGAACCAGGGGAATGTGATATGGATTCGTACTGCGCTCGTGAGTTGGAGAACATCGGTAAAGCGCCTCATCTCACATGAGTGTTCGCCCTAGTGTATAGTCCGCCTGCAGCATCTGAATAAGGAATTAGTCTAGGTGTGAAGGAGTATATCACCGGCAAGCGTAGCGTACGCACTTCACGGACCGCATCCTGCAGGCTTGCGACCTTGCTGGGCAATTGGAAGAATTCATCGATCAGGTTCCCGCTGACTATGATGGTCCAGTGGGTGAGGTGCGGTACTCGGAAGGCACGGCCTTTGTACTGTCAATTTGTTAGCATTGGAGAACTTCACAGAGAAAATATGATGGCTCACCTTGACATAACCATCTTGCAGAAAGGCGGGCGCGTCCCTAAGGAATTCGATAGCGCTGATGTAGGAGCCCAGGAGCCCTGAGCTTCCAGCGGCAGGAATAGCGCTCGTCTCGCTTGAGGAAGACGCTCTTGCGACCGCCCATCTGTAAGCAACAAACGTAAAGGTGACCAGAAACACGGCAGTGGGCCACGCGGTGGGAAGGGATAAGCAGGTCATGTTGAGCTAAACAAGAGAGCAGCCAGTTGAAGCTTGAGAGCTTATGTCTCTTCCGCCTCATCACCATACTGTTGATATCAGACAGATTCATTCGCCTCGCCAACGCTGCGATAGGCCGGGTGTACGAACGCGAGTACCGCGACACTGCATAGCATAGCTTGATGAATACCTGCTACAGACATCGCGATGAACTTGCAGAATCTGAATGCGAGCGAACAACGACAGTGCCTCCTGGAAGGTTGGTGCATGATGAGGTTGGGCGCGAGATGAGCGCGGGATCGAGACAGGATGTCCGCGTTCCGGATCAATCACATACGTGACACGTGGAAATTCAAAGGTCGGCGAAAGCCGAGGTTGAACTCTTCCATCATCCACGGGATGGCTTCCATCCGCCTCCCTCTGGTCCTTGCAGCGCAGCGGCTTCGTGTCACACACATAGGTTCTCTCTAATGCTTCGCTGATGTTTGGTTGTCAAGATGACCTCCGCGCGACGCCGCATTCGGAGTATCTTGAGTAGAAGCCACCGCCCTCCCTCGCAGATCTACGCGCCATCTCTCCTCATCGTCTAAGAGCGGGGCGCCCCGACGCCACCCATCTCTTCGATATCTCTATCTAATCTAGCATCTTTGCGCTCGTAGCGCCTTTCTATCTCTGATCAGGCGGTCCGCCGGCTCGACAACGCTAGCACCTCAGACAGCATTCAGCGGGCAACATAGAATATGATTAGCTCGTCTTGAATCAACTTAAAGCTCTCCGGATCCCCCGCTAGACCGAGGGACCATCCACAGCCATGTCTCTCGACCTTGGGCCTGTCTTTGTTGCGCTCACAAATGTACAGGATTCGAAGGTGACCTTTTCGCGCTACAGGCAGCGAAAGAGCCCACTACTCACACATTACACCTTCCAGTACACGTATGGTGCGTTCTATAGAGCGTCTCGGAGGCGCACGACTGACTATCGGGGCCAGTCGCGTCAATGACCATCATGCTTTATGATATGCTCTTGACCCTACCGGAGGAGGTAAGCGAAGCAAAACCTAATCAGGCTGCTCGAAATGCTGAAGCGCACTACCAGATAGCGACAATCTGGTCTGGAAGGCGTTCCATAGGAAAATATCTCTTTCTTGTGAATCGTTACGTGGCTCCGATCCTTTTCACGTGTGATCTCTACTGTAAGTATCCCTGATAGAGGGGCGCATGATTGCTTACTGCTACGACAGACCAACTGGCACCATACGTATCCCTTGAGGTGAGTATCGCATCGACATCTATTCCGTTCGTAACTGATGCACTCTGCCTAGTTGTAAGTCATCGCACATAGCGCTGATATCCGATACCCCTTACGCTTCTCCAGTTGCAAGCGTGCCTACCTTCCGCCAACCATGCTAGGCATAATCTCGCTGACGTCGGTCGAATGTACGCAAATCATATATACTGCGTGCAAGGATGGCAGACCAACGATTCCAGTCATTCTGGTCCTCCGCACGTACGCCCTTTACCGGTCAAAGGCGCTCCTGGCACTCCTGAGCTTTCTATGTATCGTAAGACCCATCGTTTATGTCTGATATCTGACGCTGATCAGTCGACAGATCAGCGCTGCGACGATGGGAGGCGTCAATCTGTACCTCCGTCTGAATGTCATCGAGAGTGCGCTGCCATCCGCCGGCGTTCGCAGGATACGCTAACATCTTTCCAGTTCAAAACCCCACATTCCCTCCTCCGGTCCAGGTCGGCTGTATTGCCAACTGCTCACTGCCGATCTGCCGGCACCTCCTCACGGCGTTCTGGATCCCTTTCTTTTTCATCGAGACAGGTGAATGTCAGCAATTTCCCGTCCACGAATATAAGACTGACAAGCGCCAATGAAGCCATTTTTGTACTCACGTTTCGGAAAATGCAGAGCTCAGGTCTCTCATTTTGTGGCCTATATACTATCCGCTCACGCGCTCGCTAGTCGTTGGAATGACGAACCACTCGAAGCTGGTACAGATATTCTATAGAGATGGTGCGCAGCCACTTCGTCAGACCATGCCGCAGTCTGCTGACGGTACAATTTCAGGGTTCGTCTACTACATTGGTGAGCGATGCGTGCCCGTCGTTACCGCTGCTATAACACTCCTATTGCTTTTTAGTTGTCATGTGTAAGCCTCACCTTCATAAAAACATCGACTCTTCGCTAACGGCGCTCAGGCATCTCAATTGCAAATCTGCTCGTCTGGATCCTGGCGCCGAACTCCCTGTCGTACATCGTTACGAGGTTGGTGGCTTGGACGTGCGCCCTCAGTTCATAGCTGACCGGGCATGCTAGCGTAATGCGTTCCTTACAGGTCACAGTTGGCTCTCGGTGAGCATCCATCCTCAAGTACCCAGTCTTTCCCTTACGTTTGGTACAGAATTCTCCTCAACATCCGCTCCGTTCGTCCAGGTACCCACACATCGTCCTATCATACGACTACACCGAGCCTGCAGGGTCTATCCGACATCGATTTTCGAGTACCGGTTGCAGTTGCGCGACAGCGCGCGCAAGAGCAGAATATCATGTTCTCGGAGGTCAATAGCATGAGCTACGACGACGCGCATGGAGAGATGGATTGATAGGTGCGAAGGAGTGACGAGAACGACTACGACGTTCATGACGCTGTATTATGACCCTCGCGATATATGATTCAATATCAAACCCTGTTCTCTGCCTCTACTGACTCTAAATATGATTGTAATGCTTTCGGACTTGCTTTTGAAAGACTGGAGACTGGAGTTGAACAGTCGGCAAACACCGGTGACACCGACCGATACCCGGGCCGCGACGCTTGGAAAGCTTCCGCCCGGGCAAAACTTCGACTTAGGCGCCAACGGTCACCGTCGTTCGCTGTGATGCTCCCATGGCTTGCGGTCTGTCGACGTGCTGCCCTCAAACCTGTCTTTGACTCGCCCTATGCCCTGAAGTCGGCCTTCGTTAATGTCGCTCGCTCACGGAGAACGTACGCGACCGCGGCACCCGCGCTGGAGAACATACGGAACATTGCTATCATTGCGCACGGTGCGTCTGCTTTGCATACTCTCATAGGTCTTTTGCTGACAATAGGACATAGTCGATCACGGAAAGACGACTCTTGTAGACCAGCTTCTTCGCTGCGGGACGACATGGGAGCAAGCGGATGCGGGGACGGACCGGGTCATGGATTCAAACACTCTGGAGCGCGAGCGCGGCATTACTATCCTTTCTAAGACGACCTCAATCACCTATGTGACTGAGAAGACCAAGTCCCCCATTCTCGTCAACATCGTCGACACACCCGGACATGCGGACTTCGGTGGTGAAGTCGAGCGGATTATGAGCATGGTGGACGGTGTCGTACTGCTCGTGGACGCGACGGAGGGACCCATGACACAGACCCGGTTCGTGCTGGACAAGGCTATCAAGCGTGGTATTAAGTACGTCCCGCTATACATTCCGTTGGACCTCCGCTAACGTCTTCGCAGGGTCGCGGTCGTGCTGAACAAGGCTGACCGTCCTTCATCTCGCCCGGACCAAGTAGAAGCGGACCTCTTCGATCTCTTTGCTACCCTGGAAGCCTCCGACGAGCAGATTGAGTATCCGGTCCTGTACTCCTCGGCTAAGGAAGGCTGGGTCACCAGCTCATTCCCCGTCGAGGAGAAGAAGCCCATGTCCCACCTCTTGGAAACCGTCATCGACTATCTCCCTGCGCCAACTCACCTCGATCGCTCAGGACCCTTCTCTATGCTCATCGTCCAGATTGAGGCGGACTCGTACGTCGGCAACATGTTCCTTGGACGCGTCCAGTCTGGTACGGTCAGCGTTGGCGACACGCTCTGGGCTTTGGACAGCGAGACTGGGCAGAAGGTCGGCGAAGGCAAGGTCAAGAAGCTGATGACGAGTATGGGCGGGATGCAGAAGGTTGAGCGCGAGTCAGCCGCTGCGGGCGAGATTGTCAGCATTGCCGGGATCAAGGGAGGCGCGGTCAATGTTACGCTGGTGCACCCGGAAGGTTGGGGAGCGGACGGTCCTAAGGCTATCGAGGTGTGCATACTTCGTTGCTTCCTACAGTGCGTAGCTAACGACTTGCAGACGACGCCTATCGACCCGCCGACCATCTCCACGATCATCTACCCCAACGACGGTCCCCTCGCTGGCCAAGACGGCTCTAAGCTCACGTCGCAAGTCATCAAGGAGCGCATCTACAAGGAAGCTGAGACCAACGTCGCCCTCAAAGTCCTCCCCGGCCCTACCTCCGAAGCAATCGAGCTTCGCGGACGTGGCGTTCTCCACCTTGGCATCCTCTTCGAGACCCTCCGCCGCGAAGGCTTCGAATTCCTCATCGGCCCGCCCAAGCCCGTCCTCCTCCCCGACCCCGACAACAAGGGCGGCTGGCTCGAGCCCGTCGAGCGCTGCGAGGTTGTCATGCGCGAGGAAGCCTCCGGCACCGTCATTCAGCAGCTCACCATGCGCAAGGGCGAGATGGTCTCATACCACTCCGGCGGCGAGGCCGGCCTCTCCGACGGCTGGGTCAAGGTCGTCATCGACATCCCCGCGCGCGGCCTCATCGGCTACATGGCCGGCGAGTTCAAGAACGACGTCCGCGGCGAGGGCACGCTGAACCACACCTTCCTCAAGTACGCGCCGCACTTTGGGCCGTTCGGCACCTCGCGCAACGGCTCGCTCATCTCGATGGCGGCGGGCGAGTCGAGCGGGTATGCGATGCAGCCGCTGCAGGCGCGCGGTATCCTCTTCATCCACCCGCAGACCGCGGTCTACCCCGGCATGGTCATCGGCGAATGCAACCGCGCAGGCAGCGATCTCTACCTCAACCCCTGCATCAAGAAGCAGCTCACGAACATCCGCGCGGCCGGCGCCGACGAGAAGATCGTCCTGAGCGCGCCACGCGTCATGGGTCTGGAGGAACTCGTCGCGTACATGAACGAGGACGAGATGGTCGAGGCGACACCGAGCACTGTCCGCTTGCGCAAGCGCATCCTCGACCCGAAGACGCGCGAGCGGATGAAGAACCAGAAGGGCGCCTTCTAGAGGGGGGCATCTACACTAAACGCATCTATCATTATTACTTACGCATAGTACTATTCTACTAATACACTCAACCCCGACTTCTGCACATGGGTCCTTCGCGGGAGGTGAGGTGAACGAAAGGCTAGGCGGTGGTCATGCGTGACGTGACAACATGTTTGTCCCTTTAGAGTCTGTTCAGCTGCCCCCGGGTTAGAGCCAAGGTTAAAACCTTTGCGAGGTTTTCGCTGGGTTTCCGAATACGGTGGTCGGACCGTGCGCCCGACGACAGCGTGATCTGTCGCGTGCTTCGGCTCGTTCCGTGACGCGTGCGCCGCGTGCGGTGGCTGCCTTCACTATGTTACTTCTCATCAAAATTAGCACATTTAGAGCACATCTCTGTTTCCCTTAGTCTGAGCCCTACTCTTCCATCTGGTTTCGGTGCAAATAACTGACAGGGTAGTCGCGATGGACGCGTCGCGGAACAAGCCGAAGCACGCGACAGATCACGCTGTCGTCGGGCGCACGGTCCGACCACCGTATTCGGAAACCCAGCGAAAACCTCGCAAAGGTTTTAACCTTGGCTCTAACCCGAGGGCAGCTGAACAGACTCTTATGACCTTGCACCGAACAGCGATCACAAACGTATGGCCAAAGCACAGTCAAGAGCGCATCTCATCTCGTTCTGCTGCTCAAGAACAACGAGTATGCATTGCTGTACTGCGGTATGATCGCAGCGCCTTCCCACCGCATATCCTGGCCAAGGCAGGTGCCATGGCCATGACTATTCACGCGAGTGCAAAGACCACTGGCAGGCTCGGGCCCATATATAGGTGAGTGACCCATGCTGTGGTCACTCTCTCGCCCCTGCCTGCCCCTTCCCCCTATGGTCGTCTGCGACCCCGAGCCCTTCCAGGTCCGCCGGCCCCGCTCCAAATATGCATTCCGCGTCTTCCCCCAGTCATCCTCGTCCTCCCCTTCCGAGCTGCCCGCCTCCGCCAAAGAAGACTTCAAGTCTCTTGGCAGAGAAGCCGCCGTCTACAACGAGTGGATGCGCTACCTCTTCATCCCCGCCCTTACTCAGCTTGACCAACTCGGCCTCACCGACCACGACGCGTATACGGTCTTCGTGCTCACGGCTGAGTGGCACGCCTTCTGCGCAGTCGTGCACTTCGAGTTCAGCCTCCCATACAACCTGGAAGATGAGTTCTACAAGGTCGAAGTGCATAGGTTCCCCGAGGCATTCGCGAACTACTGGCTCCGCTACTACACGAACGTCGAGCGATTCAGCAAGTCGAAACCAGTCAAGAATTTGCCCACAGCGCAACACAGACGCGTCCGGGAATGGTTCGCGGCTCACGATATGGACTTTGACGGTCTTCGCTCCGTATTCGAGGGACAGAGCACCAATGCGATTCCGCCTGACTGGGGTATCGTATTCGCCAGCGGCCAGGACGCCAAGCATTACTGGAATATCCTGCTCGCTGGCTTGATGCAGCACCTGTCGAGCAATGGCGAGTCGAGGGTAAGTAGGCCAGCGACATCCCCTGAAACGTGACTAAAGCCCGCTTTGCAGCCAACCGCGTCCTACTTGCAAGTACCTGGGGCGATGGCGCGCTTCTCCTTCTGGCCCGACTTCGCGTTCATGGTGCAAACAGACATGTCTGAACTGATCCGCGACCCCGTCACCTTTGGGGGAACCTGGGCAATCGACGTCCTAAAGGTGAGCAAGTGTCGCGGTACTATCTGCCATCTCACGCAGAACTGGCCATCTTGCAGAAGCGAGTGATGCAACGAACGGCGAATCTCGATATGGATGAGAACCCGACGACGCTCTTCATGCAGAACATCTTCCAAGTCATCTTCAAGACACTCTCCAAGATCAGCAGCGACGAGTCCTGGGCGGTCCATGCGGTATCTGCGTTCATCGAGCTTTCTTACCAGGATGGTCGGGCGAGCAGTGCTCCTGCGGCAGACTTACATGGTTGAAAGCGGATACGGCGTCCTCTCGTTGTCAGCATCTGGGTCTGCTGGATCAAGCGCCAGGCAAGTCGTCTCCTGCGGAGCCTTGGGTGTGACTGTCACAGTTGAAGCTTGAGGTTTAGGCTAGCCTCACCCATATTGTCTAGTGGGGTCCAGTAAACGTAACTTACATCAAACACGGTCGCCTTTGCTCATCGCGCATGCAACACGAACGACTGGACGATACATAGAATAAATTATGTCGAGCATCTACATTTCTACACACGGCTCTACGTCCACTGCCAGTGTAGCTCATCGGACTGCGCGTCTATCATACATCATTGACATTCAGTTCGTAATAAAAGGCGACCATATACTAGTGATGTGCGGTAAGAGCTGGGCGCTCCGGAAGCGTCAGCTCTACCTGAAGTAGTAGTAGGAAAGAGGAAAGAAAAGATGAAGGGAAATTAGTGTCCTACAAGGCCCTCAGGGTAAGCGGCCAACATGTTTGTCTTCTTCCTGTCCTTTTCCATAATCCATCGCAGCGACAGCCAGCAGGCGCGCCTCGCCGCCGCTGCGGTCTGATGCGCTGATGGCGCTCACTGCTGCGCCTCCTTCTCCGCCGCGTCCGCGTACCCATTCGGGTTCTTGCTCTGCCAGTTCCAGAGGTCGCGGCACATCGTCTCGAGCGACTGCGGCGCCTTGAACCCGAGCTCCTTCTCCGCGAGCGTGGGATCCGCGGTCAGGTTGGGCACGTCGCCGCGCCGCCTGCCGATGACCTCCGTCTTGTAGTCGAAGCCCGTCGCCTTGCGCATCGCCTCGACCATCTGGTACACGCTCATGCCGTGGCCCTTGCCGAGGTTGTACTCCTTGTAGCGGATCTCGGCGTTGGGCGGGAAGACCGTGGAGCCCTCTGAGAGGGCGTCGAGCGCGAGCTGGTGGCCGGCGGCGAGGTCGACGACGTGGATGTAGTCGCGGACGCAGGTGCCGTCCTCGGTCGGGTAGTCGTCGCCGAAGACCTGGAGTACGGGCGGGAGACGACCGACGGCCATCTGGGCGAGGATGGGGAGGAGGTTGAGAGGCTTGCCGACAGGGTCTTCGCCGATCAGGCCAGAGGGATGTGCGCCACCGGGGCTGGGAAGCTGTCAGAGGTTGTATGAAGGGTGAAGGGATTGATCGCTCACTTGAAGTAACGAAGTGATAGCGCCTGCCAACGCTTCGGCTCCGCAGCACAAACATCCTTGATGATGTTCTCGCAGACGATCTTGGTGTTGCCATAGGGGCTGAGCGCTTGCATGCGGGTGGTTTCGGGGATGGGGATGTCGGGAGGGATGCCATAGACGGTGGCAGAGGATGAGTAGACGATGCGCGTGCAGTCGAATTCGTCCATGAGGCGCATGAGGTTGATCGTGCCGGCGACATTGTTGTGGTAGTACGTGAGCGGGATCTCGGTTGACTCGCCGACTGCCTTCCAGGCCTGAGGTCGCGGTTAGCATGAGACGCGGAAGGGTAGAGTGCTGCGTACGGCGATGTGGATCACGCCCCATATGCCACCCTTCCCATACTTCTCAAAGACCTTGCGAACGGCGGCCTCATTCGTGAGGTCCGCCTCGTAGTAGTCGATCTTGGTAGAGTCGAGGTCCTGGGCGCTGGGGTTGGGGGGCAGCTCGTCGCGTGCGATCTTCTCGAGGCGTCTGTACGCCTCGGGGTGGGAGTTGTGGTAGTTGTCGATGGAGATGACCTTGTACCGGCGCGTCTTTTGCAAGACGTAAACAACATGCGAGCCTAGGGGAAAGAGTGAGCAACCGCAGCAGGCATGGGTGAGCGCGCCACGCACCAATGTAGCCCGCACCGCCGGACACTAGTACATTCTGCGGGGCTCGTCAGTGTCGGTGTCGGCGAGGAGGGCGATGAGGGCGCACCTTGAGAGGAGTAGCAGCCATTTGTTCGTTGGCGTGGGGGATTGAGGAGCGGGCCGACTGCATGTCGCACTTTTATAAGTCAGAGTCCCAATGGTCCGTCTCCGCACCATCGATCGCCCGGATCACATCCAGCCGCCACCCATGCCCCGAAAAGGAAAGTCAGCCGACCCCGCGCGCGTCACCGTACATGTGCCCCCCCTCACAGCTCACTCGAGAGTGCTCGAGAAACGGCGCACGCAAGCCGCCGCGCCGAGGTACCCATCGGCGGGCGCACCATCGATCGTGGTCTACGCTACCCGACTCTAAATTTCTATACCGGCCCCGCCCTCCCCATGGGTCCCCGCAACGCGGTCCGCGCGCCACCGCTCGGTGTACGCCAATG